>JAXGGA010008654.1:0-55633 GCA_038373865.1 Uloborus plumipes | reverse complement strand
GTTATTTTGATTTTAATAAATATTAGCTTAATATTTAAATAAGTATCTGAGTATTTATTTTTAGTACTTAATTGATCAGACACGCATATTAGCCGTTCAGTTTAGTATAAATTATGGTTTTTAATAATTACATTAATTTATATTTTCTTTTTAAAAATTATATTCATAATTAATAATTACATTAAGGAGGAATTAATTATATTTATAATTAATTGATATATTAATAATTAATTAATAATAGTACTAATTAATCAATTAGGTAATAATAATTCTTTTAATAATTAATTACACGAATTAAATATTGAATCAACTGTTGAGGCGCCGGTTATCTCAGGATGCCCGCGCCGAATTTTCTTCCCAGTCCGACCCTGGTCTACAGGTGTCCAAATGAAATTAAAGATATCGAAGGGAGAGAGAAGTTGATTGATATGAAATCTATTTTCGCTATATAAAACAAAGCAGTACAAATCAAAGAAATGGCCGACCCGTCGACTGCTATCTAATTATTGTATTTTGATTCCACTTGTAGTATTGGAGAGGTCTTTTCGAATGGCTAGGGATGGGACTAAAGATTTATGTGGTATGTCATTTTTATTTGTATCACCGAATATACAGTACTCGAAACTTGGGATGGGTTGTGCGTTTGAATTTTTGATAATAATGCTTTAATTGTGTTGATTTGGTCATTTTGTTTCTTGCGCAAAAGCTAACCTTTTCTATTAGTCCATGCAAAAAAAACTCATTTCTATTCCTAAGGATAAATATAATATTACATATTCCCATGACAATGCTAAAAAATAATTTTGTATGTATTTTTAGCGTTGAATCGGGAAATCGGCCCTTCGACTTTTCCCACTAAGTTCTACAAATTTCAAACATCGAGTCTTAAAAATATACTTGAAATCTTTTTCTCATAATTAAATCAGTTTTCGGTTTATACAATGCATTAAACTCAACAGTAGAGGGGCCAAAAACAAGAGAAGAGAAAAGGGATTCACAGAGGCTAATTACTGTAAAAATTGCCAGAAAACTAATTTGGGAACTTCTAAATTAATGTATTAACTTATTTTGTTTATGAAATATAGGGTAGGCTGGGATAAAATCGGTAGTGGAGTAAAACCAGGTAGATCCCTCCCTCCCCAAAACAAACTTTCTATACAGCACGAAGTCTGCTTTCAACACATCTTTTAAATCAAAAATAAATTTTAGACAAGGAATTGTCAAAATAACGCTGTTCTCTAGTGGATAGTTTATGACGTACTTTATTTAACTTTTTATTTTTCAAAATAAGTTGACAACTTAAATGTAGTCATCGATATGTTTCGCCTAACGTCGTTGCAATGCAACATATAGAAATCTGTGAAGTTATGAAAAAAACGAGGCATTTTTTTTTACATTCAGAAGTTTTATTTTTTGCTTTAAAGTTGTAGTAATTTTATTAAAATATTTTATTTTACGTATCATTTCTCATATGGTTCAAAGTGAGGGAGGGGCAAGGTGACTTTAAACAAGATTCATGATTGATTTTGAAAGATTTTTCGTTATTGTTATGTCTTACCTATTGGTTAATTTTACATAACATTGGTTTACATTACTAGTTTTTCCGCACTTTTATGCCGATAAATTCAGTAACACTATTAAAACATAACTAGGATACTAAAAAGTGGGAATATCATGAATCAAAGTCATACTGGATGACTATAATTTATCTTATCATTGCATATTCAAATTTAATAATCATTTGAAACGGCTATTACATTTATTTTTCGTCAATTTTGGATAATTGAAAAAATACTGTAGGACTCTTTCTTCAGTTTCATGCCAATAAATACAACAATTTTAAAACATAAGTGGGCACAGTTAAAAATAGAACAAATTGTACTTTAAAATTACAATTTGAATGACTGTATAATGCAGACAAGCATTCCCTTTCTTTCTCTGCTACTTTATTCTTAGCATGGGGTGCATGTTCTAACGACTCCGAAATATCTCACGTTCCAATGAACTCCATATTTCACCGGCCTTCGTGTCGCTGATATTTCATTCCAGAAACTCCATTTTTGACTTTCCACGCACGAACTCGGGAAAAAAACCACAAGGACAAAAATTTAGCAGTAATTCATTGCATGATTTTTGCAATTGGTAAAACGAGTAAAAGAAAAAAGGAGTAAAATAAAACGCTTGTAGCACAGAACGAGTCCATTCTGTGTGCTTTTTCTCTTTTTCGCGAATTTTTCGTCTTGCTGTTTCATTTTTGACTCGGGAGAGCTATTTTTCGCTAATATTTTAGTGCTTTTTTTTTTTCGACCCTTAGTTCGATAACTAGTCACGTCTTTCTGTGGATTTGACATGTTTATAGACGTACAGGTAAAATGCCTTCACAACATGGGAATAAAATGCTGTCCTTGGTATTTCTACGAAATGGTATTTCTGAAAAACTTTGACGTTAGAATGGAAAAATTGGTAAAGATTCGATGCAATATTTCAAACTTTATTTGGAAGAAGTATAAATCTTCACAAGTTATGAGTTACGGTTTTAATTTTTAACGTAATTACAGCGCAATAGGGAAAAAAAAACAGTTTTCTTAATTCTGGAAAATGATCTGGCTAACAAACTATTCGATCCCGAAGCATGCAGAACAAAAAAATAAAAAATTAATTTAATTATTAATAGTTATTCTGAAACACGTACTTTGATTAATCGAAGAAACGTTTTTAAACTTAATTAGTTCATTCAATGCGAGTCCAACACAGGCACGTTAAAGGTTTCATACCTACCATAATTTTAAAATTATACAATTTTGCTTTTAAAAGTAACAATAACTAAGTGACCCGCGGATAGCATTCACACTCAAACACACTCCAACGATACATAGTGTATCGTAAAACTGCGAGATGAAATAGTAAACGTATCAAATCGATGTTGGTTCGATTTCAATATTTCTCAAAGAATCGGATAGGTCGCAATTAGAAATTCAAAAAACTTTGTTTCACGCGCAATTTTTCGAAAACCAACCAAAATATGAATTGTTTGTTTATTTTGTGCCCATGATGGTGAAAAGATCTTAAGAAGGCTATTTTACTAATGAACCAAAAGTTTAAAAAAATGTGTATGAAATAGATGAAAAAAAAAAAAAAACTTTCTAGAGAAATTATTACAATTATTAAGGAAGTCAAGGATTAGCAACTTCCCTATTGCTTACCAAAAAAAAAAAAAAAACCCTAGAGAAACAATTACAATAATTTCAGACGTAATAGCAAATGTCAGATATCCTGTTATCTGAGTAAAAGATATAACAAGAAGTTTGTCCGTATAATTAAACTACCCTAGTGTCTGGTTCGAATTATCGAATTTCTAGCCAGCAGCCTTCTCTCTCTCTCTCTTGATTACATTAGTTTCCAAATTAATTTTAACCTTTATTTTTGAAAGAAAGGTTTTTAAATAATTATGGACTTAATTGAACTGTGAAAACAGTTAGTTTAACATATGATATTAAATGCCCCCATTCAAAGGGTTAGTCATCACGTTTCCCTAAGTTTCAACTATAATTAATACTTTTTAACAGAATTAGTTTAAATTTAAGCATGTAAATTTCAACATGTAAGTGGCACATAATCGTCATGTTTATTGACCACGGTTATATATATCGCTTTTTCAAATACATCACGGTTTTTTTTTGTTGTCTCTCAATAAACGTGATACAATGAAGGGCTACAGTACGTTAAAAAACTGCTAGGTCACTGGTTCACTGGTTGAAAAATAAGAGACGTCAAAATCCAATCATGTATTCTTTTTTTGTGATGTAATACCACCTCACTAGAGTTGATGTCCTGTGAAGTAATGCGAGGGGCTACTGTGGGTTAAAAAACTGTTAGGTCACAGGCTGAAAAAATAAGATACATTCTATTTTTGTGATGTAATACCCATCTAACTAGTGTTGATGTCCCGCGAAGTGATTTTTTCTTATACATCCAGAATCGCGATACATATTCATGAGCGAAGCCACACAATGAAAAGCATTGAACCATCCCAATTTTTTCCCATGTTCTCTCTTTCAGAGTGAGGCCCCAGAACATGTCCACGAAGCATCCTAACCTTGAAGAGTCCATCCACTCCTGACAAGAAAAAGATTCAACAACTCCATGATAGAGTTCAAGCATCCCTCGCTGAGTCACTCGTTCATTGTGAGTGAAACATAATCAGTGAAACAGAGGGAAAGAATATGACTGAGTACATCAAAGATAAGGCCCACAGATGAAATAATCAAACAAACAGGAATTAGAGAAAAAAAGAAAGCTCTCTGGTACATCCAGCGATGCACATAATAGGAGCAATTCAATGCACGGGGCACAGACATCCTTTCTGAGCTGTAGAAAACAGTGCATTGTCTCTTGCACAAACCTTGGAAAGAAAGAAAGAAAACAGAGAGTGGCGCCGGGCGCTAATAATAAAACGAGAGTGCAATTTTGTTAGCTTTTTCAATGTCATAATCACGGGTAATTTTCACTCTTCATAATAGAATATGAGTAATAGCGAGGGAGATGAAAAATAAGACCACATCCGTTCTCTCCAGCACTTGTTGGTAATGAGGGGGCGTATAATGGTGAGTAAACCATGCGTTGAGGTTTGGTTAAAACAAACGATTGGGCGAGAACTGGCACCATGGAAAGAGAAGAGCAAGTGAAGACTGTTTCCAGGTGGAACTAGCCTCTGGTGAGGTACCCCCCCCCCCCACCCTTCTTAATCATGCTGCAGTCTTTATTACTTTTCAGACCTGTGCTGTGTTTTTATTTATTTATCTTTTTTTGGCAGAAGCTTGAAGGAAACTTTCGTAACTAGTACTTAATATGTAGTCTGAGATTTTTAAGTCCCAAGTTTGTACAGTCAATATTATTATTGTTTATCATAACTGTTCTTGATGTTGTTAAGTAGTGTAGTTTAACCAGTGAATGAAGGAGTTCGTATTTGTTTCCTGAGCATTTTTTTTCCCGATCTATTAGCAACGGTAGTTATAAGTTATACCAGTGATTCCCTAACCACTCCCCTCCACTGATTAGAAGTTTTCATTTATCGGGTTGCTGCACTATTTTTCATTTAAACTCCCAAAAAACCCGAAGAAGCACTAGAAATGTACTTCCGTTTTTTTTTTTTTTTTTTTAAATAAGTACACATTAAAAAGAGAGAGAGGTTTCTATGTCATGCTCAGTCTTGCCAAAATTTCACCCAAAGTTTTTAATTTCAGAAACAGAAAATGTGTTCAATATTAGTTTATTGGTCTCATTATCTTACTTTTTGCTTTTAAGTAAGGTCAGCTATTCAAAAAAAAAAAAAAGTTACACTTTTATCATTGTGCTTGAACAACGTATTAAATCTAGAGCAATTGAAAAATGAAACAAAAGTATATTGTTGCCCAATGCTTTTCAAATTCGTCATTTAAAAATAAAAATTAAAAAAAGAAAAAAAAAACTCCTTTTAAACAATCGCCTTCAATCTAAGGGAAGAAAGATTTATTTTCTTATATTAAGAAACTGAACAAGAATATGTCCAAAAACAAAGCTAGCACTAAAGCAGCCGCGGTGGAAAAAAACACTAAAATTTTATCAACCAAACACTATCTAAAATCTATATTATATTCTTCATTTAACATTTATCCCCATAAAACCTCCTCGCGAAACACAGACAGAATAATTCATTTCTTCAGCCTCAGTATTACAACAACCACCCACCTGAGTCGACATCCTGTAAACATTGTGAGTCTCAAGCACCCCCTCCAACTCTCACAGATCAGAGATGTCAGTCCGCTGTTTGATCAATTGTTTCTTAACAGCAGGTGGGCTGATTTTTTGTTGTAAATAGACAAAGATGGATTTTTTTTTCTTGAACTGAGCTGCACCTGAAGAGCATGAACATTACTAGTTACAAACATATAACTTCGTTGATTAGGCTTTCTGCTTTTAAATAAATAATGACTTTGAAGCAGAACATCAGATATTTTTTTTCAAGGGGTCTTTTTTTTCTCCTGCTTCAAAAGTTTACTTTTACTGCTTGGGGGAACTTGAATAAAGAAGGATGACCCAAAATTTCATGAAGCAAATCATTTTAGCTATTGGCAGTGCATTATGCAGAATCTTTATATTTGACATTTAGTTTTTTCTGCTGTTATGTTTAGCCTGCTGTTATGTTATGTTAAGTACTATTTTAAAGCTGCGGAGACGGAGAGAAAATTATCGACTCTGACTCTGCAGCCCTGGCGGAGCTACGGACTAGAAAGGAAAAAGAAAAACTCTGAATATTGTAATTTTCAAATCCCGAATCAAAAAATTTTAAAATGGAGAAATGACTCAAAATCAGTCCTACTCGATTCTGCAGCTTTAATGCCAACATCTGGCTAGAACAGCAGAGTTCTCCATGACTTGGTAACTGCATCTCTAAGGTTGTGAAAAAATGAGGTAAGATATGTGAAGCATAACTTCTAGAAGCTATGTGAGAAGTTTATGTGGACAAATAATAACTTTATAGTCTGTCTAACGATGACTTCAAACCGAAAGAGACAGCAACAAAAATGTCACCGGTCAGGTTTCGAGACTGAGCATCAGGTGCACAAAGGAAATATAGAAAACAGCAGAAGCAGGAAAGACATAATTTTTACTACTGGTTACTACCCATTGAACACAGGTTTATGACTGATAACTTCACGATAAATTTTATAATATCACCAAAGCTATAAATCATTGTGGCTACGACCCTGTCGTATTACAACAACAGTTGAATTGTGATTTTTTGAAAGGACCAGTACTTTGTTTTAAGATTTTTCTCGTACTTTACCAAAATGAAGAAATAATAACTTTTAAATTCGTTTGAAGTGGATTATAAGCCTGGTTTTTAGCTATCCTGCTTTTTGGATTCTCTTCGAGCCGTATTAGAACTGAGATGCAACATACATTATTCTAATAAAAGTAGCTCAACTTTCATGCAGAAATAATAGACTGTCACCCAACATATTTAAGTGCTTCCCTTTGCGTTTCACAGCTTCACAATATTTCTATTATTTGCAATAAGGGATAGAGTAGTACCACAATGAAGGAAGAACACTTTCAACAACTTTAAAACTATTTTCATCTGTTTGGAAGGAACTTCAATCAGTCTGAATTAACTCCCAAACAGTTGAATAAGCTGTAAATAATATTGCCAACTTTTATCTGGTAAAATAGACAGTAAAAACGCTTATTCCATAACCTTTGCCAGGCAAGTTCGGCACTGAAACCTTTTTTTTTTCAAAGTCAAATATCCTAAAAAAGTTGAAGTTGACTGAAATGGTTCAAGTTACCTTGAATGACAGTATCTTTTTCTGGAATTAAGCATACAGGACACTAAATTGTCATAAAAAGGAAACAAAAATTAAAGATAGGGTAAAATATGTACTTCACGTCCTGCGAAGAAATTAAAAAATGACGACTGCATGGCAATAAAAATCAAGAGCATATCTCATTATGAATGATAAGATATTTTTCCAAAAAAGAAAATTAACTGCTTTCTTTTTCGGTCTTTAATTGAGACGTCGCACAACTACAGAAACATTTCTTTTTGTTCTTCTTCATGTCTTGTCCATGAATTAACCCATTAATGCCTGACTTTTTTTTCTTCCAAAGATATTTTGTATACTGGTTACAAATAGTGTTTAATGGACAGGAAAAATAATTAAAAAATATCATGTATATCATATCTCAAAAATAATTTTTTAGTAAAAAAAGAAAAATCGTCATTAAAAAGGGACGCTAGGCACTAGAGGGTGCATACTTTTTTTACTAAATTTATTTTTCTGCCTACGATATAATATTTAAAAAGACGTTTTATAAGAAGAAATAAAAGAAGCAATTAACATAAACTGGGAAGCTGGGAATAATTTTAAAAACTTAGTTTTTTGTTCTCGAGATTATGAACGACGTAATTCTTGAGAGAAGATCATGATAAAACGGCTACAGAATAAACACACTTTACAATGGTTATGTGCTGCAATCTGTTAATAACGAATTGAAACAATATCAAAGTAACAATTGAACATTATTATTTGATTGAAATGTTTATTTTTGGTAAATTCAGACACACTTTTTGGTCCGGCCCTAAAAAAGGAACCTGGGCATTAATGGGTTAATGTGGACCAAAACTGAGCCTCGAGTCTCGATGGTAAGAGCCGTCAAGTCTGATATAAAGATGTGCTATGGTTCAGCCGAAAAAAAGAGAGGAAAGAAAGGCTCGGTTGGCTTATACTGTTCATTTTATTAATTTATTGATGTTTGAAGAATATCGAATAATAAGTGAATTTCTCAAGAAGTCTATTTTATTGTAAATGTATTAGACGGCAAAAAATGCATTGGGATGCATGTAGATATTTAATTCAGTAGTTATAAATATAATATTGATTGATGGTAATCCTTAAAATTTAGAAATCCTTAAAATTTGACCGCATTAAATGGTAGCATGTTCTTCATTAAGTTCGTGAAATAAAACAAGGCTTTAACATATTTCTAGTCTTTGTGAGCTGTTTTGTGAAAAACTGATACTTCTGAAATTGCCCAATAGTACCCTGCCATGGCAAAGTCAGCCCATATGTGAACCACACAATCACTTAGGCACATAGTTAGAGACACTGAAGATCATTTTCCAGCCTTGAGCGAGCCCAGCCTCCATCCTCGACTTGAGAGAGACGGTCTCCCTCCGAAACATTTATCCTGTTTTTAATGTATCCGCTATTATACCTGTGTTCCCAAATGGGCTTCTTTCTTTTATTATGAGGTCTCTGATGTTGACACAACGATTTTCTCAGCCGCCCATGCGTACCCCTCGGTCGAATGTTCTTTTTTCGACATCGGCTCGCAGTTTATTTGTTCTGCGAACTTTTGCGTGGCGCGCACTCGTTACGTATTGTAATTTTTATGACTTCCTTTTTTTGGTCAGATTTAAATGGATCCTCATCACTATTGGAGTCCGGCACGAATAAATGAAATAAACGCGAGGCTTTTTTTTTTTTAAGGCTAGTCCGCTTTTGTTTGTTTCTTCGACAGAGGCAGCAGTTAGGTGCCCATCAAACGAGTCATTTAATGGCAATCACATGAGATAAAAAAATCATTGTGGATTTTTTAGACGCATCAATAAATATTTCATACACTTCTGCATGCGACATAAGGCATAAAATGTTGCTAAAAAGTAGAAATGCAAGAGGAAAATGCCGATTACAGTACAACACCGACAATCCAAATACTGATTAATCGATATCCAATTAAACCGAATAGATCAAGGATACTTCACCTCTTTCAAATTTCTTTAACCATGGACTATGCACTGTATGTATTATTAGCAATAATTTCTATATGTACCTTCCGTTAAAAAACTAAAAAATGTTCAAATTAAAAAATTAACTTCGATACAAGCCATTAGTGATATAGACATTACTTTAATTTTGTCCATCAGCCCTCAGAAATTTTCAGAAGTCCAAAAATACAATAGTAGATTTTCTTTGATGACGAATGAACATATTCTGTTTTTTTCAACCGGATACATTTTGAAATTGAAGCCATAAAAATGAAACTTTAGAGATGATGTTTAATGATATGGAGGGGACCAGTGGCGTATCCAGGAATTGATTTTGGGGGGTGCACATCGAACATCGACACTGATGAGAAAGGAAAAAAAATCAAGAAATATGTTGAAACTTTAAAAACTCAGTATTTCGATTTAATTTTTTCTATTGAACGTTGCTCAAAGATTGTTTTTTTTTTTTTCACAAAAATGAATATCAAGCAAGAACAATAAGGCGCGGGTACATCGCTCATTTTCCTCTTACATTTCCACAATTACAGAATAACAATTAGTTTTGCTTCTTATTGTCGAAAACAGAAAATAATATGACAATATTTCAGTGTCCAAAAAGTATTTTTCATTGAAAAAAACCTGAAGCATATTTACATGAAGGTTACATGTTTTTTCAAAATTCGGTGCCACCATTTTTTATAGTCTTACAAAATCTTGGGGGGTGCATTGGTCCCTTGGCACCCCCCTGGATACGCCACTGGAGGGGACAGTAGGTATTTCTCCCGCATTCATTCGGCGTTGAAGTCCTAAAAAGTAGGCTATCTTTGAAAAAGTTAGGTAGCCGCATGGGGTTTCAGACTCCTCTCCGGAATATTTCTTACCGAATATTTTTACCAATATTTACCGTACTTGTAGGTCACTTTTGGTGGAGTTCGGGGATAGGTATACGAAGACTCTCTCCCATAAATTTTCGAAATCGAAGTGCCAAATGCAAAACTTTTAGACGATTTTAGACAGATGTGAAAGAGAGGTGGATTCGAGGACTCTGCAGCGAAAATTTGTAGAAACTGAAGTCTTAAAACCAAATGTGTTTCGATAATCTTTAAGGACTTTGTGGAAATCAAGGCTTTGATCACGGGAGGGGGAAGTGGCGCTATAGCCCATGCCATCAATTTGCCACAAATGTAATGTCATTATAGTGGTGTCTTGTTAATGGTGAGGTGGTTCTAACATTTTTACAACTCATACTTAATATTTACGTTCACTATTTACCTAAGATAGCAATTATATCTGTGTTCAAAATATTATATTTGCGTACACAAGATTATTTAGTTGTACCATTCAAAAAAAAAAAAAAATCCATATGTTCTATTCAACATTTCAAGCTCAGAGTAAACTATTTCTTTTGCTCATCTACCTATTTTGACTCAAGTTAATTCACTGCTGTGGAAATGAGTCCTCATCTTTATTTGAGCTGCTGTTAATACAAAAAAAATATCAGCATTCTTTCGACTAATAGCGCTCTTTACAATTCCTAGCGTTGTCAGTTTATTATTTCATTTGAACGTCTATTGCATTATCTACAGATGTATCAAGCGAGTGTCTAATGTTTGTAATTAACAAACCAAACGAGTGACACACTGTTTCATCTATCGCGCCTGTTCGCTTCTAATGGAGATAAATGAAGCCGTCTCTTTATCCGACATGCACGACGCAACGAGCATGCGCAGCGAAATGCCACACGCGATGACGTATGAATAAGAAGAAAGCGCCAAATGAAATTAAAAAACAAAATGAGCCTCGGGGGTTGAGTACGGGGACCACACTGATGGTTCTCCTTAATGGAATCACAAGACGTGGAGGAATGATGAATGAAGTGAACGAGAAATAATTATCGTTTGAGACTCTGCAGCAATGGCAATGATATTTCAATTGCCAAGACACCTCGAATGAACGATTGTGGCATGTCTATTTCCGTCGGCTGCGTTTATTGTCAGACTTTTGGAGAAATCAGCAGCACTAATAAACTCATTATACGAAGCTAATTATCTGCAAACAAAGAAAATACCTCTAAGAGACATTTCATTCTTTGGAATCTTCGTCTATTTAACTGCTGCTGTGAACGGTAATCAAATCCAATTTAATAAGTTTAACAAATAAATGACATTAAGATCTTCTGTAACCACTTCATTGCGTTTTGCATGGGGAGAAAGATTTAATTAGTTCTGATTTAAAGAAACGAACGAATGAAAAGCTAAAATCATGACCATGACATTGATAACTTACTTGTTCCGTTGTATGCATACAGATAGAGGTGGAACATGTGTTTGGGAACCAGCAAAACTTCGGGGAACATAAAGGGCGGTTAACTTACAATATTGGTGCATAAATAGGGATTTGAACAACTAAGGGGTGTGAACAACTGAAATAAACTGCATGATTTAAAGCAAACAAGCTGGTGATTTATTGCATGAAACTGCGTTGTATTTACATTATACACCCATTTTTATGCTTACTTCAAAAAATAGATTCTGCATATTTTTAAAGTATATTGACTTTTGAACCTTACATTTTGCTCTTAAAATTTAATCAAATTAGATCTAAAGATAATGACTGGCCACTAGGTGACAAAAGGTCTCACTTTGACAGTCGAAAAAAGTTGGTTGGTTGTCGTATTATGGACATGAAAAACAAAGCAAAATCATAAAGGATCAAAGGTCTTATACACTGCTTTAGCTATATCAAGGCAAATGCCCGAATAAAGACCTTCTTGTAGACAGTCACTAATCTGTTGAAATAAACAAATGCTTTGAAAGGCAAGGACTCAAAAATCACTTCCTGTCTCAATCCACACACACATTAAAAAAAAACCACAGCCATACTAACACCCCAACCTAGTTTTCCTTTACCCCTTTTTCACCCTCTCGTTCCCAGCTGGAATCTCCCGAAAGTTCGACAACCCCTCTCGACTACCAGACGAGAACTCTTTTCAAATTTCACTCTTTTCCCTCGAAATTCCCCCTTTCTCCCCATTTATAGGTCACTTTTTGGGAGCCCCGAATCTCGTGGCAAGGGCGCCCGGTCCTCGAACCCGGTCGCCCACAAAAAGATGGATCGGCAGGAAAGGGGTTCCATCTGTTGTCTCCAAGGCTGTTCGACGATTGTTCGATTCTCGTCATCGCACGCGCAACACCTAACGGTCAAAAAAGGGGTGAAGGAACGGAGGGCCACGTCGACCCCTTGTTAACCCGAATTTTGGCGAGCGCTGCATCGGAAATGATGTTTGTCTTCTCCCCAGATGGCTTCAGTTGCAAATAGTATTCTGTGAATGTATTGACATTTTTAACGTTCTTTGGAAAACGAGACCATTTGATGGGATGGTTTTTTAAGAAGCCAATTCGTTTACAGTCATTCAAGGATAGAGAATTTTGAGGCGAAAGACACAACCCAGTTATTTTTAGATTTTTTCTGGAGTATATAGAAAACAATGATATTCTTTTTCACATTAAAATTTAGTTTATGAATAATAATTTTTAAAAATACATAAAAATGTTAAATATTTAAAAATATATTCATGCAATTCACATTACTTTTTAATATAACACGTAAAATAATTACTAGGAAAGCTAAGTATATATTAAAGTAAAATTTCGACAATGTATTCTAAGCCTAAAAGTATGTCCCACAAATGACAAGTAACTTTATTTGAGAAATAATAAGAAGAGAAAAGGATTGGAAAAATGTTTTCGTTCGACAAATCACACAAGTAAAGTACTTTCACTAGTTCAGCAATTTTCTTCAATTTTGTCCTGAATGATTTGTACATGTACATATATATATATATAAATATATATATATATATATATATATATATATATATATATATATATATATATATATATATATATATATATATATATATATATATATATATATATATATATATATATATAAAAGGCAACATTTAGTCCAAGTGTTCCACATCTGAAGATATGAAATCACCTATAAAATATATTGATTGTTTTTGCCTTGAAATGAAGCCTTTGACTCCGAAAGGCTTCATTTTAAGGGAAGGTTTTACTTAAAAAAATTTATAAATAACTTACTACTTCTGTATAAGCATGATACTATTACACATAAGACATCACACTTGAATGGGTTTAACTACTATAACAGATTAAAAGTTTTCTTGGAAAGTTCTGTAATCATCCGTAGAAACGAAGCTTCTAAACCACACGTATACATAAAAGTCCTAATCATGAGAATTTTTTTTTACAGAGAAGCAGAAGTACTTATTATTAAGTTTCGTAAGGAAATCCTTTGTACGTTATTTATCAGTTGAAACCAAGGTCTTCCACTCTTGTTGCCAGAGATAAGCGGATTTTCTATAATACTCTTAATCCTTTTATCAAAATTTCACCGATATTGCAGCAAAATTTAACTCCTTCTTCCATTGGACCAAGTTTTAAAAGGAAATACAATAAAAAGCGCAATTTTATCAAGGATAAAACACAACGAGAAAGATAATTGCTAATTTAACGTCTGTATGCGATATAACAACACTCAGAGGTTGTTTTAAATCCACCAGTGTCAATAATGAGCTGAACGATCAAAGCCCCCTCCTCCCCCACAACATGTTGAAACAGAAAAATTCCTCGTATAGTGTCTCTAGAAGTAATGTAGTCAAGAAGTAATTTCTCTAGTCTGCAGAAATTTCCTTTCGTTCTAATTTTTATTTCTTAACTTTAAAGCAATTCTACTTTAAAGCAAAGATTCTGCAAATAAAGACTGCAGTGAAGAATATACAATTCTGTGAGTGAAGCCAGCTTTCATTTCACAAAATGTAATGAAGCAAAATTTGTCTAATACAGTACACATGTATTATGCGTGATTTCTGAGACTTATTGTTTAATTTTTGTTTATATTCATTTTTCTAAATGTTAGAGCTGCACGTGTCAGACAAGGCGTCTGATGTTTTATGGAACAGCCAACTATTACTTTCTTTTGGAAACCAGCACTAAAAAAAATCAAGAAGGACAAGAATATGTTTACAAAATTTAAAAGAATATAGATTTGGAGGATATTTTCTAAAAATGTAGAAATTTAAAGGTGATGGCCGAAAGCGTGTTAGGACCATGAAAAATTAATTTCATAAAGAAAGAGAGAACAAAATTAAAAAAAAAAAAGATTGTTTTTAAACTTTGCAATCTTAAAGGAAAATATTTTCAAGAGGAAGAAATTTTGTTGAATTTTAGCTCTAAGTCATTTGTGGATATACAAAAATATTAGATTAGTTCTGCAAATTATAACTTCCACAATTTTTAACTTATACTGTCAAGAGCAGAAAACCAATAAAGTGTTTTAAATGACTAGAGATAAACTATGAGCAGGTGGCATTCATAAAGAGTTTACTCACAAGCATAGCAACAAATTCAGGGTAAGCAAAAAACTTTTACTCTAGTATGCAACACAACAAACGCAGTAAATGAAATTTTCTAAAGTATTTTGTAGTTTTTGACAATTTTCTTATGAATGCTACAGCTACAAACAATTACAATTTTAATAAAATTTCATTTAAAAATTAAGGAAATATGCTATTTACAATAGCACTTCATTAATCCAAACTAATAGGGAATCCAGTTCGTCCGAATCGATGAAAATACGGATTAAACAAAGAAACCTACATTGCAAAAAAAAAAAACTTGTTTTTACAGTATAATACCGGCAGCAGAGATTCATGTTAAAAACTGTAAAATGCATCGTAATAAACTGTAAAATTATCAGTGACATAAAAATTACTGGTAATTAGGGATGCACCGATAAGCAAATCGCTCGATTACCGATTAATCGGTTGTTGATAATCGGCCGATTAATCGGCTGAGCCGATTAATGATAAGGATGCTCGTTTTTAATACTACTAATTTTACCATCACTGTTTTTCTCTCTTTTCAATTCCGAGTTTAGAAATAGTAAGAAATTTATTTCCGAGAAGATTTTTTTTTCCATTTTCCACAAAATAATTGTAATATTTTATCAAATTTCTTGGAACCAATTTTCACATTATTGTCAATAATATTACATTAACACATTGTTAATTATGCTAATTGGGTATAAAGATTCAAAAAAGAGGTCTGTGGTGAGCACTCCAATTTAGGAGTACTTTTAATTTAAACATTTAATAATTTGTAGTAATTTAATTCAAGACTTTTATCCTTTGTGAAAACTAGAGGTTATCTAAAATCACTGTACTAAGGAGAAAACTGTCGCCACATGAAAAATGTTACAACATTGTCTATGTATATTTATTCGAAGAAGGGGAAACTTAACATAAACTGTGAAGATTATTATTACTGCGCTAATAAAATTATTCATCAGAGTTTCTTAGTGAAGGTATACTTTAAAGAATAATATTTAAAAATATTTTTCGGCCGATTAATCGGCCCGATTTTGCCGATTATTAATCATTGGCAAAATGGCCGATTAATCGGTACTGCCGATTAATCGGTGCATCCCTTACATTATTTTTTGCAGTGTATGTATTGAATCAAGTTACATAAACCAACTACTGTACGCAGTAAAAATTGTATTTTGAATTTAAGAGATAGACATCTAAAACTGCATGAGTGAAGATTAAAAAATACATTATAAAACTATAAAATAAGGCTAACAAAAATGCATTATTGCGCTATATCGCTTTTTATTTATGCAGCATGTACATCTAGATGGATGTCCGGATTAAGTAAAGTTCGTTTTTATAGAGTCTGCATTAACTCATTAATGCCTAGCGTCCCTTTTTAGGGGCGGTCCAAAAAGTGTGTCTGAATTTTCCAAAAATGAACATTTCAACCAAATAATTGTGTTCAATTATTACTTTGGTATTGTTTCAATTCATTATTAACAGATTGCAGCATATAACCATTGTAAAGTGTGTTCTGTAGATCAAGAATTACATCGTTCACAATCTCAGGAATAAAGAGCTAAGTTTTTAAAATTATTCCCAGCTTCCCAGTTTATGTTAATTGCTGCTTTTATTTATATTTATAAAATGTCTTTTTAGATATTATATCGTAGGTAGAAAAAAAATAGTAAAAAAAGTATGTACCCTCTGGTTCCTAGCGGAAAAAAAGAAAAATCGTCCCTTACGATTTTTCTTTTTTTAATAAAAAAAACTTTTTTTACATGATATTTTTAAAATTATTTTTCCTGTCCATTAAACATTATTTGTAACCAGTATGCAAAATATCTTTGGGAAAAAATGTCAGGCATTAATGGGTTAATGAGGGTTTACTGCAATTATTAATTTGTACTTATATTACATAAAAATGTAATAGCAATATTTCTACACGCACTTTTTCTAAAAAAGAGCTCAGAACGTTTTCGCATACCTTAAATTAATTTATTACCTACTTTATATCAGCGAAGTAACATCAAACATTGAAAAAGCTTTCTTATGTGCTGATTTTATCTGCGGAGTTTAATTTAATAGTTTGTTTCATTCAGCTAAAAATAGAAATTAAAAAATATCTAATAACCTAATGATTATTTTGTAACTATTAACCTAAACTGGAAAGAACACACTTTGCAAACTATTTTCCCTTGCCGAATTTATTCGTATGCAAACGGAACTGGATCAAATGGAAACAAATTTCCCAGCATGCTGAATACGAGAACATATAGGTTGAATAGGATAAATATACGATATCGTTACCGAATACACAGGAAAATGTAATTTGTCAAAACATTCGGATTCACAACAACTGCTTAAAATTCAGTATGCTTACCTCAGATTGGGCAAACAATACGCTCATAGAATATACTATGGCATTTGACTAGCGAATAATAATGCACTCGACTAAAGTATTGATATTGTACATAAATGCACGTCGGTATATCCCAGTGATGATAGTATAGTAATAAGTTAAATAAACAGGTAGAACAAATGAATTTACATTACATTATCTCAGTTGATGATTATTTGTGACGTCATCTTGATGGTAAAAACGCTACAATGCTTCATTAGCAATAGTTTACTGTTGCAATGTCACCATCCGCTCATATTTGCTTGCAAATCAATATACAGGGTGTCCACTCCAATCGTGGACCAATAGCTAATTTCTAAACCGTTAGAGATAAGCATATAGTTTATTTAGAAAAAAATCTCCAAATTACGAAAGGAATTTTGGGTCTATTCAATGTTTTTCAAAAAATCAAATTTTGAAAGAGTTACGAAATTTAAATTTTTATACAGCCCCCCAGTCCTATCAATCATATTTAGTAAAACATTCTTGACACTGTAACGTTTAAAACTAAAAAAAATCACTCTTCTACGACAAAAATTGACCGAGTTATGACGTTTTGAAAAATCAAGATTTTGCATTGTTTCATGACGTCATAGAGAGATTGCTTAAGGGACCGCATGCGAAATCCTTCAAAATCTTGATTTTTCAAAAAGTCATAACTCGGTCAATTTTTGTCGTAGAAGAGTGATTTTTTTTTAGTTTTAAACGTTACAGTGTCAAGAATGTTTTACTAAATATGATTGATAGGACTGGGGGGCTGTATAAAAATTTAAATTTCGTAACTCTTTCAAAATTTGATTTTTTGAAAAACATTGAATAGACCCAAAATTCCTTTCGTAATTTGGAGATTTTTTCCTAAATAAACTATATGCTTTTCTCTAACGGTTTAGAAATTAGCTATTGGTCCACGATTGAAGTGGACACCCTGTATATAGCTTCGGCTTTTATGCAATGTTTGTTCCAACTAGATTTTGAAATTGATATACGTTTTTTTTGGATGTATTAACTCGTTCAAAGCTGGTCGTACAAAATATGTCCCACATTTTCTATGAATCCAGTTGCTTGGTAAATTGTTTTTTAAATCAAAATAAAAAAAAAATCCCACAAATTTGAATAAAGCAATTTTAAACATTTGTCTAATAACACATTAATAACCAATAGATGTTTTTTTTTTTAATTTTTGGAAAAAAAGCATCTGGAAGTTTATTTTTTGTCAAATATTTCTGTACCTGAAAGAGTTAAAAAGTCTTAACTTTTTGAGAATATTATTCGATACCGATAAATTCTCTATGACTCCAGTTGCTTGGTAAATTGTTTTTTAAACCAAAATTTTTAAAAAAATCCCACAAATTTGAGTAAAACAATTTTAAACATTTGTCTAATAACACATTAATAACCAATAGATGTTTTTTTTTGGAAAAAAAAAAACATCTAGAAAGATAATTTTTTGTCAAATATTTCTGTACCTGAAAGAGTTAAAAAGTCTTAACTTTTTGAGAATATTATTCGATACTGATAAATTCTTTTAAGCCATTCGTAAAGAGGAAATGATATGTTATTCATATTTAAAGTTTTTATTTTTAAGATCTTCTGTGTGGAGGATAAAAGTTTTTAAAATTTTTACAAAAAAGGATTGAAGAGCAATTTAAATTTTAGGAGTAAGCCAATAAATAATATGCGAAACAATTCAACATATTATAAGCACGATTTGATGCCTCTCAATTCTACTAAAAAGTAAAACTTCCTTTTAAGCTATCATACTTATAATGGGAAAATTCTGCTTAAAATTAAACTTTCTTAAAATATTTGAGATAACAAATCAACTAAGTTATATTTCTACCGTCAAACAAAACAAATTTCATTTTCAACTATTTAGTAATCGAGTGATTCTGCAGCTATTATATATCCAGTAATTCTCCTAAATGATTTCATAATCAACTAATCAGTAATCAAGTGATACTTTCGAAAAGTTTTACAAACAAATAATTGGCTTTTAAGTACATATTCCAAGTGATTTAATTGCAGAATGATCAATTATAGAGTGTTGATCAAATTGTATGAATCTTTATAGCTATTATTGTCTTTCGTACCTCGACTATTTATCACTATGTCGAGTTGAAAGAATAATTTTGTTTCTTGAATCCTGAAACCATTCGAGTATTAGAATCTCTTGGTAACCTACTAATCAAAAGAGTCTTTCGATAATCAGTTATTTGATTATAAGATCGTTATTCCAGTTATACTAAAAGATTGTCAGAAATCAAAATGAAGCATTATAATCTATGTATCTTACAAAAAATAATAGTCTAAATACTTCAAAAATGTATTGAGCGCATACACTTTGCCATACAATGGGAAATTTATTCAACTTTTTAGAAAATAGCACAACGTACAGTTTCTTTAAAATGCCGATTTGGAGGATTTAGGGATTTTGGTTAAAAAAGAGATTTGGATAACTTTTCCCTTAAATAATTTCTTAATGTGGGGGAAAAAATACTCCATAAGTTAAACTGCAGTTACCTCTTTCAGTCATTGTCGAATAGGTCCAAAATATAAAATATATATAGTTTGATGACAGCATGAGTTTTTCTGAAATTTCTGTTAAATTATAGTGTGAAAAAACCTCTGTCATATAGAATATAGGCCATTCATATATAGCAGAACATCATTTATAAATAATGACTATTATACTAATTGTGACGTTAAATAAATCCAATGCGGTCAGAGCGAAATTGGAATAAAAATTGCACACACACAATTTATATTGAAAATAAATTATGTGCAATGATTTTTCATATGAATAAAAAAAAAACATGTAAAATTCAATGTTAGCAGTAAAATTTGAAATGGAATTGTATGAGCTATTTAAGACTTATTTGGAACATTCCAGTTGAAGAAAAATGTAATTAAGTATTTTAATATCTCTAAACAAATTTTGTATTTTAAAACTAAACGATAATTTCAACAAAAAGTAAGAACAATGTGAGAAACGCACTAAGTTTTGCTGTAATTTTGTAAAGAACTAAGCAAATTTTCTTTAGCACTTCAAATAATCCAAGATTTTTTGTTAAGTTTACACATGTTAGTTTTGTTTTGTACTTGACTATTGGAGAGGGGGGGGGGAGAAAAATAAATTCATAAAATATTATTTCAATAAACAAAATTCTACATTGTTTACTGCTTAAAAAGGGGGGAGCCCCAGTAGGAAATTAAATACTTCTTAAGCTAGTTCCTACAGAAGTATTGTTTGATGTGCAAGCTGAAATCTTCCATTTTGCAAACCTTTTCGAAAAGTTCATACGAAGAATTTGGTTTTTACTTCAGATATTTGCTACACACAATTTTAATAAAAACAACTCTACACCTCAATCCTAAAGAATTTTAAAAACTAAGTATCATATATGCAAATAAAAGTTTCTGTGTGTGTGTGTTTGTTTCTTACAGAAACCTAGTTTGACCTCAGTTTTAACCAAATTTGGAAGTCTGAATAATATTAAGACCTGGAGTAATTATTTCTAATTTTAAAAAAAGTTGAAGACCCAGCTTTTTTTTTTCATTTTTTACGCAAGCTATAATTAATAAAACAAATTGACCTGAAATAAAGTGAAATATTTTCATTAAAATAAAAACTGTCTATCCAGACATCAGTTTAAAAAAAGCATATGTACTGTACCAAAATTTACGACAAAAAAAAAAGAAAAAACAAATACGCAAATAAGTATTGAAAGGTTAGTTAAAAAGTAAAAGGAATTCCTTATTGTTCTTCTGGGAATGAGATTTATTTACTTCTGTAAGCTACTTGAAGCTACTACATTAAATTTCGTAAAATATATATATATATATATATTGTCATCTACGATTCCTTTTTTCTTTTTCTTTGAACAGATTTTGGATCTTTCCCTTTATAGCTCTATTAACTAGAGAAAAATCATGAAAAAATATTCAAGTCAAATTACGTCAAGTCACAAAATTTATCATTTAAGAGCACTTTGACAATGTATTTTCTTCTAATTTCATTCATTAGTATAACTAATTTCGAAGAGTTTAACTTAATTTAGTATTTTAAATACTATAATTGAATTTTTAATGCAGTGTAAATCTCAGTAGTTAAATAATTCAGATCTTTTGGAATGATATCCATATCATACTTCAACAATCAAATACGAGCTTAGTTCAAGCTCAGGTAAACTTTCTAAAACATATTTTCTTTAAAAAGAGATGATTATATTCGCAAAATACTGTGAATTAAACTTTATATTGATGAAATTTTGAAAAGAAATTTTTGTGGACCCGATATATTCTACCCCTGATTTTCAAGTTCTCAATTCAATTTTCACACTTCTTCAGGTGGCTTAGCTAAATTGTAAAAAATAAATTTGCATTGAGGACCACTGTTTGTTAATGAAATTTGGATGGCATTATGCAAAAAGGAGTTAACCCACAAAATATAAAAAAATGAGTTATCCAACTCTGATGGTAAAATATATTGCTTTCTACATTAAGCAAAAATGATTTAAGCCCTATCAACGTTTTATGGTAACATAACATTGGTATATTGATATAGAGCTCATGATTTTTGCCAGAGTTTGTTGACTTTAAAGCCCATTATCTCAAAATCAGGTTTTTGTGGGTTAACTCCTTTTTGCATAATGCCATCCATTTAATAGTAGAGAGAAATAATTACTTTTTTTTGCCTAGTCGCATGGTTAAATGATTTTTTGAAAAAAACTTTTTATGTTACACTGATGACGTAAGATTTAATCTCTGTGCAAAATAAAAACTTTAAAACTATTTTCAATAACCACGATTCAACAGTTTTATTCCTATTGAGTAAACCAACTACTTGTTCATGAGTTTCACTTTTCAATTACTTTATAGAAGCATTCACCATAACTCTAGCTCACGGTACTCTTTGAAATTAAATAATGTGCATTATAAGCAGGGTGAATGCGGGTAACTGAAAATATAGGGTAAATCAAATAAACTGCAATAATTTTTGAAACTAAACTGTTGGGGTAAATGATGTCTAGGCTACAGAGAGAAGACACTAAGACAGTTCAGCGTGTTTCCTAACAATTGCGTACGCTGTAATAACTGCAGGACTACTAGAAAATATCTAGTAAACGACTTTCATAAAGGTTTTTACACTAAAAGAATAACTACAATACTTTTTGAAAATCGCTAGTTAACTGGACTTACATAAAGGTTTTTACACTAAAAAAACTAACAGCGGTACAACATGAAAATTGTTAGTAAACTGGACTCTTAGAAAGGTTTTTACATTAAAAAAATAACTACTGTACTTTTTGAAAATCGCTAGTTAACTGGACTTACATAAAGGTTTTTACGCTAAAAAAATAAACAGTACTATTAGAAATCTGCTGTAAGCTGGACTTCCATAAAGGTTTCTACACTATAGAAAAATAGCTTCAGTATTACTAGAAAATCGCTAGTAAACTGGACTTATATAAAGTTTTATAGTAACGGTGCAGCTTATTCTTTAGTAAAGCTGTCGATGACACTTAAAAAATAGCTCTATCATTACTAAAAAAGCTTATGGAATCCAAGTTTCCTAAAGATTTTCTAGTAGTTCTACAGCATAGTAAGTAACCATATTGTATGGTTACTATGCTGTAGAACTAAAAAGCTGTATGGTTCATGCAACTTTTTCTTAAGAAACGTTGTAACAATACAGCTTCTTCTTAAGGAATGCTATACTTAAGAAAGATCTGTATCGTTTCTAGAAAAGTTTATGTCATCCCAGTTTCCTAGAGATGTCCTATAGTCTGCAGATTTCTTTTTCTCCTTTACCAAAATTGGGAGATCTTATATTTTCACTGCTTACCAAAACCACAGAGTCATTTTTTTCGAAAGCTGTTACTCGCTGAGAGTTGATCTCGAATGCAATGAAAAATAATTTAATCTCACAAATCTTCCAACAGATAGCCATAAAGTTTGAACATTGAAACTATTTCTAGCTATTTCAACTAACCCTAGTTAAAACTGATTAACAAATTATTAAAAGGTGTATTGAGGATTTTTACTTATTTATTATTTTTTTTAATGTTTTTCTTTATTCCACATACCTGTTTAGCATGTTTTTAATTTCACTCTTATGATCTCAAACATTTAATGTTAATTACTTTTATTTAAATTCGCAAATTGTGCATGCATTTTTTCCCCATTTCAATTAAACTTAAAATTCCAGGTTTTTTATTTGGCAGCACGTGATTTCTGAATGACGTAAAAGTCGTATCCAAATGGGTTAAATTCCATTTAGTATGGGACACTCATTTTGTTTTTACAATCATTCTTGATATGATTAAAATTTCCTGGTTCTTCTGTTAAGTATTGTTTCTGCAATAGGAAAATGTATAGATAAAAGTTTTTTATAAAACTAAATGATTTCTTGAGATAGCAAAAAATATAATTCAAATTTGAATGTTTTGAAACAGTCTTAAACCGAATATAGCTTTCAGTCTTGGAATATTGACAGCCTTTTTATGCATGCACATTTTTCACGTTTTATACTTCCATCATTAACTTTTATTTAGCTACGCGTATATATATGTATTTGTAACTGTGCTAGTAAGTCAAGTAAATGAACTTAGTATTTAAAAAAAACGCGTTTAAAAAAACTGGCCTTTATTATTATATTTCACTTTTCAACAACAAGGTATTTATTTCATAGATAATTAGTTTATGTAGTTTCCATTTTACCGAACGTTTCACATTTAAATATGTGGTACTAACCAAAAGAAAGCCGTACTTTTTCTATATAAATCATAAAAATGAACGCAAAAGTATTAGTCCATGCAATAAAAATTGCATTTTATTTAAAAAAAATTCTCAAAAGAAAAAAAAACCTGACAAAGAAATGCATAAATTTCGTTACATTACATTTAAATGATAATTTTAGTTGTATTTCCTCTCGATAAATACAACTGTCTTGTCATAAAAATGTACTCTTTATCAATTTTCAATAAAACTTTAGCTCACAAGTATGTTGGACAATCATATTTCAAAAAAAAAAAAAGACTGTTAATGTTAATGATGTCTACAAATTTTGTTATTTGAATTGAAAAACAATTAATAAATCGAAATATTTTAATAACCTTACAATTTAACCCGTTCTGCTGGTTTTTTTTGTGTGGGGGTAGGGGCACATTTTCTAATTTTTTAATATTTGTCAACGAATTTCCACAAGTTGAAAATCTCGGCATCCAAAACAAATTATAATGTCTTAGTTTAATAAAAAAAAATATTTAACACAAAAGAGAAAATGAAGTAAAGAAAGAAGTGAGAGTTTTGACCTCAGAGATATTTTTCTTTCATCAAAGTGATATATAAGCTTGTTTGCATTTATTTTTCAAAGCAAAAACTTCATCAATAACATTAACTAGTCCATAGATGTGAAAACATTATTTTGTTCATAGCACTATTTTAATGAATTATTCAAATATTAACTTCGTGCATTTTTAGAAAATGCGTTAAATTCAAACACATTTTAGAAAAGTGATACATTTAAAATCAGTAGCCTATGACTGTTAAGGAACTGTAAAACCTTGACTGAAAATGGTATAAATGTCACTAATATTTATAAGCAACATTGATTTTGTAAATTAATCAAACAAAAGCCGCTAAGTTTATTTGTAAAAACTTTGATTCACTTACATTTGTCCTTTGAAAAATAATGTATACCAGAAATTTGGTTGTATAAGAGTTATGCACAAAACAAGTGACGGAACACTATGGCAAATAAAAATGTAGCTTTGAAGATGAGTTGAATACAACAGTTATGAACAAAATTCTAACCGTACAAACACAGCAAAAATATATATATATATATAAATAAGAAGAAAATACGTGAAAAAAGGGAAATGTTCCAATTGTTTAGAGTAAACTTTCTTTTAAAAATAAAATAAAACCTGTTATAGTTTTCATTTCCAGACAAATAAATAGATAAATAAAAGTTAATTTTAGCTGCAATGAGTTAAAAATGAGACTGTCGAACGAAGTGTAGCTTTGAATTTCTAAAATAGCGAAATACGTAAACACAGTTCAGTTTTACGATGATCCCAAATGATTAATGGTTGCCTTTAAAATTATTATCACTATTAACGATTTCTTACAGCGTTCTTATCACAACCCATTGATTTTGACAATATCCGTTACATGGAGAGCCATCAATATGCAAATTATTTCTCTCATAACAAAAATAAACGAAAAAAATGACTTATATAACTAACTTAAAATGAAAAGACATGGAAAATACAAATTACATGAACTACAGTATGTTGATTTTTTCTTACATATCACACGAAAAAAGATAACTTTTGGAACCTTAGAATCAAACGTTGTTTAATAACTATTTTTTCAATTAATGTACTATGAAATCCTAAAATGCGAAAAAAGTTTTTGCAAGAGTGAAAAAAAAAAAAAGATCTAAACACATTTTTTATTGTGTAATAATTAGAAAACATAGCTTATTCGAGTTTAATGTTAAAAAAGCTGAACTGACACAAAATTATAAATAAATAAAATGCAATATTTTTATTGAATTAATTCATTTGTATTATTGTTAATATTTCATTAAGTTATTTATTAGTCATAATTATTATATTTATAAAATTACTCATTAATTTTTGTTCCAAAATAAAACAAATTCGATGAAGTTTATTGCAATGATTTATGAAACAATTACAACCAAATTACAAATAAGGCTTGATTGAGTCGGGTACCATCTCAGTGCATTACAAATATTTTCACCCAGATAAATTAAAGTCCCTCATATTTCAATACTCACACTTAACTAACATACAATGAAGGACTTACCGGAAAGTAGCCGTTGTTCCCCATGATTCCTAATTATCCCAGTAATCATCTAATCAAGCCGATCAACAAAGTCCGCAGTATTGTTGTCCTGTTAGCAGTGCCGCAATTTCCGAAATGAAAAATTTTTCATTGCAATTTTTGATCGCGTAAAAAGGGGTTGAGCAAAAATGGGGAGGGGGGCCCCCCTTTACCCTCCGAAGGTCCCGAGTGCCCTGGTCATTCACCCAGGGTCGGGACGAGGGCATCTGCATGTATTTTTTCAGGGCTCTCTTCTGGGGGGACGGGGGCTTTTTTGAGGAGTTAACCCATGCACAGGATGTAGTCAATAAAAAACTGTTGCATGTACTTCCTCCCGTTTTTTGAAAGGGTTGGGAAAGTTGGTGGAGAAGAAAAAAAGCTGATTCTATGGGACGGATGCTGCATTAATTTTGAATTTACTTTCTTTGAAATTTTTAAGTTGGGAGAAGAGGGGGAAGTTCAGGAAAGAACATCTTACTTTCTCCGTTCAGAAAGTTTTGTATTTTCCCACTTTATTTTACAAGAGTTAGAGAAAGGCTTGTCTTTTTATTATTATTATTATTTTAAACTACACGTTGATTTACATATCGGAATGTGTAACCGCTAAAAAAATACAACTCACACATCAAATACGCTTCTTTTTTTTTTCAAAATTCAGCGTGCTATTGATAATAGTGATCTTGTTGTGTCAAATTCAGATATTCAGTGAACAAAATGCATGCAAGTTAAGAAAGCTTTATAGGACAGTGAAGCATTTTGTGAATTGGCATATTGTTCATTTTGCCATAGATGGTGGATTTTCTTTCCAAATTCAATTTATAGAGAATGCAGTTCAAATAAAAATTTATAATCTGTAGTGCTGCAAATCTATCTTTTATTTGCTTTTCACTTTTCCATCTAATTTTATCCTCTGGTTACGATAATGAGACGATCTTTCAGTTGAATTTAGTTATTAAAATTATTAAAATGGTAGTTATTCAAAATTATCTTGATGTGGGTGGACTGAAACGAGACAAGCAAAACAAGAAGAAAAAAAAAAAGAAACGGAGAAGACGGATTGAGGGAAAATTTCAATTCACTCATATGAAGCCATTATTAAGAAGACTGTTTTAGACTATTATAGCAAATAAGACGTCGACGGTACGAGATCAGAGCTTATAATTATTTGGACGAGCACTACTTAATGTTTATCTAATAAACCAAAAGGAAAGAGTAGTTGATATTTTAAAACTCTGAACAGGAAGCAATTTTTATTGTGACAAACGAATTATAAATAAATGAGTAAATATGTGTCTGACGGTAATTCTTATAGGTAGAAAATAAGCTTATTAATTAGTGACCATACATAAAACTATCAGTGTCCTGAAAAAAATTAAATAAAAAATTAGTTGTAGAGGATATCCTAACTAAATAAACTGACTGGAGTTAAAAAAAAGCAAAACAAAATTGTACCATTTAAAAACAAAACAAAACAAAAAAAAAAGTTTAATAACCTAAACTTAATGTGAACATATGATTTGGGGTTGCAAGAAAAACCTTTTTAACAGAGAAAAATGTGCGCTATTAAATATTGCCTTTTTCTTCTTCTTTTTATTTTAATTTTTTTGTCTATTTTATGCCCAGCCCAGACATCAACTCCACATCATTTTAGATCGGAAAAAAGTGTCCTGCATAACGAAAAAATACGTATGCACGTTATATATTGAAAATCAAGGGCTTTTTTAACGTTATTTTGTCAGGTCTCAGATCATACTTTACATTTACATAGCAAATCCTGAGTTGAAATTTCAGAAAGAAACCGATAAAGAGTACCAGTAATTAATCATTTCAATGACTGATACACCGACACATTTCTGCTTACTTTGCCTGCCTCGATACCAAAGCAAAATCATCAAAGAACCTCCAAAAAAGATCTTTGAACCAAAAGGCACTCGGTTTATTTAAAATGCATCTGCTTCATACTTTTCTAAAACAGAACTCGAATTTCCGATGGAACCGGAAGATATTCGAATGGAAGAAAATGCATTCTTAGGGCTGCAGGAGGAGCACTACAGTTTAAGAACTAAACGATTCTCGAAACAGCCGAGATTTACACTACTCCTTAGGTATGTAAATTGAGGTAACACAGAGCAAGATCAAGGAATATGGAGCCTGGAAAATTATACACAGCGCCCGCGCGTTATCTTTAATACCCGGGCAGTGCACATTTTCTTCCAGGCGATATGCAAGAAAAATGTTAATGAAGCTCAAAAGTAAGAGAGGGGGTGGGGGTGTGGGGGGGGGGTGTTATCATTCTCTTTCCCTGGATGGAATCAGTGCGAGCGATTCTTTCTGCTACTCCGTTCTTCTCTCTCTCTCTCGTTTTCTTTCTTTCTTTTTGTGCCAGAGAGAGAAATCTCAGTTCCAATTGCCAGTCCGTCTCCCAATCAGAAATTTCCATTTGCTTTGAAAGAGGCGCCCCTTAAGCTTTTTTTTTTTTCTACTGAGAGGAAGAAGGGGTGGGGGGGGGGGTTGCTGAATTTACGGGCGAATGATGAAAATGAGATGTCGTGGGGGGACGTGCGTTTATCGCAGAAGTCTGCCGCTTTAACGACATTTTAATGAAGCGTGGATCTGTGCTGGTCAGTTCCCAAATCGCCAAGTTTTTGCGGAATAGATTATTCGAGTCAGAAGTTTGAATTAAATAGTTCGTTTGACATTATTTAGTGCACATAATAATTAAAGAAACTCTTCTAGATCCTGTGATTTTAGGCGATAATATTGAGCATTATACAATAAAGGCATCAATATACATCTTCAAACGTAATTATTACCATCCTTGGAAGACAAACATAGGCCATATAGTAATTAATGACTTTAAAAATAGAAGTTTTTTTTTACTACACTAAAATAAACACATAAACGAATAATTTTCTGACATAATTAGAAATGTTTTTTTTTCTTTTCCTTCTGACTTTATTATTAGAAACATTTTTTTCTCCTGATTTTACGATTAGAAATGTTTTTATTTTCTTGGATTCGTTATTTAGTTTATTGCTTGAATAGTACATGCAAAAGAGACATAAGATTTGTTTTTCTTTCCTTTTTCTTTTCATTTCTTTTTTTTTTTTGAGCTGCTTGTAACTAATGAACCATTAATTTCCAGATAAATAATTACTTTTTCCTAATGATTTACTTCTATTAAATTTATAAGAACATTCTTATGTATTTTACTTTTTAAATTTTTACCAATTTCCACCACCCCATTTTTTTAAATTTTGTAATCAGTACTTAGTTTCTAGCCTTGCCTCAATACTACTTCAAGCTTTCCTCAGAATAATTTTTCTACATTTTATCATACTCTAAAAAAGGCAACATCAATAATAAGTTAGATAATTTTATGAATATTCAACTTAAAAAAATATTTTCAAAATAGCAGATAGTTAATATATCTATACGTTTCTGAACAGTCATGACTATAGTATATTAGGTCTTTCAAAAGATTGGAGTGCTGTGTACATTTACGAAGTACTCTTTCGTATTAAAAAGTCAAATTGTGCACGCAGCAGAAAATAAGAAAGTGAATCTAGAAGTGCGGCGTACATTTAGTGAGAAATCATTATAATTAAACAACCATCGTGGGTGCATTTTAATAATTTTATGCGAAGTTAAATAAACTTCAACATAATCACCCATTCTGTACACCTTATATGGGTGCGCAAGTAACGGTTTTTGTTAACTAATACAAATTTCTCAACTATTATTTATAATTTAAAGTTTGATTTATTGCATTTAAAATTATCAAAGTATTTTCTTTATTAATGTATTTTATTTTATGTATTTAGTTACTTTAAGCATTATCTTATTTTATTTATTTGATTTTATTTTATTTATCTTCATTTTATTTATTTTTCATTATTATTTTGGTTTTAGCTTTTTCAATTAAATTGAAAACTTCATTTTGTTATTATATATAATTGCTTGTATATTATCGAAATTTTATTTATAAAAACACATAATCTCCATCAAGATTTTTATTTATTCTTTTTCTGTATTTTTTCTCACTAAGTAATTAATTTCATAATCCATTTTTATTCTTTCAGATACAAGGAGGACACGGAGCTTTCATGGCCGAGCGTCGAAAACACTTGTTTCGTATCCCGGAGGATGTGGGTTCGGTTCTCACCGGTGTTCTGTGTATTATTCCCTCCCTTTTGTGGTGTATAAACTGGGGATGCACAGATAAGCAAATTGGTCGATTACCGATTAATTGGTTGTTGATAATCGGCCGCTTAATCGGCTGAGCCGATTAATGATAAGAATGATTGTTTTAAGTACTGCAATTTCACAATCACTGTTTTTGCTCTCTTATACAATTCCGAGATTAGAAATAGTAAGTAATTTTTTTCTGAGAGATTTTTTTTCCATTTTCCTTATTTTCACAAAATAATTTCAATATTTTATCCAATTTCTTAGAACCAATTTTCATATTATTGTCAATAATATTACATTAACACATTGTTAATTACATTAATTGGACAAAAAAAATAAAAAAATGCGGGTGGGGGGTCTGTGGGAGGAGGTACTTTTAATTTCAAATTTTAATAATCAGTAGCAATTTAATTCAAGACTTTTATTCTTTGTGAAAATTAGAGGTTATCTAAAAGCACTGTGCTAAGGAGAAAACTATCGTCACATGAAAAATGTTGCAACATTGTCTATGATATTTACTCAAAGTAGGAGAATTAATTTATTAAACACTTTATATCAACTGTGAAGATTATTATTGCTGCCAATAAAATCGTTCATCGTAGTTTCTTAGTGAAGGTACACTTTAAAGAATAATATTTAAAAATATTTTTTCAACCGATTAATCGGACTAATTTTGCCGATTATGAATAATCGGCAAAGTGGCCGATTATGGCCGATTAATCGGTACTGCCGTTTAATCGGTGCATCCCTAGTATAAACATCTCTGTAAAGTTCTGGGTAAAAATTAAAAAAAAAAGTAGTGTTGTGTTACTAGATATCAACCCTCCTTGTGAGGCTATGGCACCTTCTCCTCCCCACAGATTTGGAACAAGACAACAAATGGAGGACACGCATTTCATCAAATCGTCTACAGTGGTGCCGGATAATTGAATCAACCGCTTTATTAAATCAAAGATGTTACGAACAAACGTGATTCATATAAGCGTCGACGGCTGTATAGTAGACCCTCCGAACAGAGGCGGATCCAGAAATGTTTGTAGGGGGGGAGGGGGGCAAGTTTTATTGAGCTAGTGTTATACGTTATCAGTTAAGTGGAAGGAAAACGAAACATGTAAAACTTAAACCTTCTTTAAAATATCATACGATATTGCACAGCAAGTAATACTTTATAATATTCTGTTAAATTAATCGTTTATTTATTTTGGTAAAAATTTACAATCAGGAAAAGCACAAAATTGCAATTTATAAATTGTCTACATGTAATCAATATTGGAATTATGAAATTCTCAAAAACAAAATTCTCAAATAAAACTTTTAATTAATTTAACATTTTCATTGCATAATGAACGGATAAAATTTTTGTTTCTATGAGAGAAAGATTGATAACGGTTGTGGAACTGATAAAATGTGTCTCTCACCCAGGGACGTCATTTCAAGTTTTTCCAGTGGGGGGGGGGGGGCTAAGGGTCCAAACACAGTGCAATTTCATCGGAAAACATAAAAAACCACGCCCACCTTTATGTAAATACATTGATTTCTCAAAGTCAGGGGGGGGGGGGCAATTGCCCCCCCCCCCCCTGCCCCCTTAAATGACGGGCCTGCTCTCACCACGGGGGGGTCAGCTGACCCTTTGACCATCCCCTGAATCCGCCCTTGCCTCCGAATCAAGAAGCAACCTACAGCTAACGCGCGCTCCATATTGAAGTGACCCCCGCCCAGCGAAGAATAGGCTTATTCCTAGGCGACCAGGAGCAGAATGTAGAAAGAGAGAGAGAGAGAGAGCACCGGGAGTTTAGGGATGATAAGAGGCAGAGGAAGAGGTGGAGTCTGGGGGTGGGGCCCGGAGGAGGAGGAGATTGGTTCGGGGGAGCTTCCACGGCAGCGGAGATCTAATGCAAGAAATCACTCCTGAATGGAAAAAAGATAAGAGAGATGAATCCATCGCGTGTCCCGGAGAAATGGAATGGAGTTGTTTCTTGACGTTGTTAGATTTCTTTCTCTTTTTCTCGAAGGAAGTTTCGGGTGCAGATACTTCGCTGGGAAATGTTTTATTTATTTAGTTTTCATTTTTTATTATTATTTTTTTTACTGCTTGAAAAAACATTCTTTCATGGAGAAGATTCAAATCCCCAGAACTTCTTAAAATGTATACCATGCCAGCAGGTTTTCGAACAGTTCTCAGATTGGAGGAAAAAAGGAAAACTAAAAATTTATTTTTGAAAAATTAAAAGTTTTCGCCATCAAGAATTGCAGCCAAGAGTACCCTCTATGTTTTTGTAGAGTTATAAGGTTTCACAAATTTTAGTTTATCTTTCCATACGTTGTATTCGTTTTAAATATCATAATATCTTAGTATTTTAAAGACTTCGTGCGAACCAGCTAATATTTATCGTTTGATATGAATACCTTCACTTAAAAGTTAAAAAATAATAATAATAAAGTTTTTTTAAAAAAGAAATATGATAAAATCGCGATCATCAGACATGGCTGTATTTATATTCAATTAATTTCCTCATTATCAGCTTAGTGCCCTGCAGAACGATTGAGGTTAAAAAGTCCACTTTGATAAATATCTAACTTTCATATGTCTCTTGTATATCCAAAATTAAACAAAAAATACATTTTTATATAAGTATATGGTAGAATGGATTCTTAACTAAAATTTAGAATTATATTTTATACTAAACATTGATTTAAATTATTATGAGCACAATTATTAATAATTTTACTTAATCAAATATCTGCTATATCAAGAATTCATATATTCATTCTATTCATTCAATTTTATTTGAAAGCTAAATATTATTTCATTGATTAAAATTTTTATAACTTTCATTAAAAAAATAGTTAAACTTGGTTACAATACCGTTGTTCAGAGTAGCTAACTTACAGTGAAAATAACGTCTAAAATAACGTCTAAGTCCCTTCACACGCTTATGATTAGAAATGCTGATTGACTGTTAAGTTACTTGGTTGCAGCGTCATACATATTCTGGATCTTTGAATGGAATTATAATAGTCTCACTAAAATTAAGACATGAATTCTGAAAAATATTATTTGGTCGTACGGTAAACACTCTTAAATTCAGACCTCATTAAACCGGACTTCACATAATCTAGATTTCTAGTTTTACATAATGTATAAATAAAAGGCGAGAAGGCGCAATAATTTATTTTTGTAGGTCCTATTTTGCATTTTTGTAATTTTCCGTTATTCAGATTTATATTTCATTCTCTTGAATTGAAAATACAATTTTTACTAAACATAATGGTGCACTTTGGTTTAACGTATAGGTTATTTTGTTTAATCCGTACTTTCATTGATTTGTACGACTTTGATCCACTATTAATCCGAATCAATGAGGTCTTAGTGCATTTATAATGTCATTATAATTTCATTCATTTTGTAAGAAAACATTATATTCTCTTATTCAATGAAGATATAAATGAAATTAAATTAAACGGTTAACCTTTTCAGTTTAAGGAAAGCTGCCTGCAACTAAGCTTAATTGATCGATTACTTGGGATACCTAATAAATACATTCCTAGATTAGTGCTCGCTCCCCAACCGAAACGAATGAAACGTCAAGATACAACTGCATCTCTTCCCTTCAGCGTCTCCCCTCCGCAGAAAAGAATCTCCATCGAATAAAACCGTTCCTCTCCTACATACATATGCATGCCTCTCTTCTCCAAGACATTTCCAATTTCCAAATTCCTTCCTAACCCCTCTCTCCCCCCTCCCTATCTTTTAAAATTATTTCTTTCTCTCTCTTGTACTGTTGTTGTTTGCCCATCTATTTGAATTTCTATTTTTTCCCTTCATTTTCGATTCTTTTGCTTCTTCTCTCTCCCTTCGATAGATTTGATTTCTTTTTCGGCTCTGCTCTGGAACTTCTTGACTCTGGGACTTTTTGCTTTCCTGCTGCGTGCATGCCCGCAAGCTGTTGTTTCCACGAATGTATTTCGGAGTCTGGGGACTTTCGCAAATAGCGCTGGGGAATTCGCAATAAAAAGTCAAACACAAACAAAACGCAACGACAATTCAGTGAAAAATCATGGTATCGTATGAACAACTTTTTAAATGTTAGCTTTATATACAGAGGAAATTTTCTGCTTGATATAAGTTGCACAACGAATCAATATTTCTTTTAATTACAATTTTTGTCCCAAGTAGCTGTTTAATAAGGTGGGTGCGTCAAATAAGGCCATATTTTCCGAAAAGGTCACCCTCCACTTTTTTTATATATGATAGCCAGAATTTGCCAGATCGTGATTTTATCGTCCTCAGAGAAGACTAACTATTGATAAAGTGTTATCAACAGGCAAAAGTGTAGCAACAGTTGAGTTTTGTCAAAATTACCTGACCTTATTTTACAGCAAATTTTGTTTCTTCATGATTCACTGCAGTTTACATAGGAAAAAAAAAAACTTGTCAATTGTAATAGAAAGCTTAATTTATGTCCTTAAGCAGTTAGTCACCTTTAAAAGCCAGGCTTAAGGACTATATTGCGTGTACCTATACCTAATTTGTGTAGCTGAAGAATTAAAAAAAAATTATGTAGCTGTATACCGTCATTTTTTCTAGTTATATGATACCCCTAGAAAATTAGACTTCCCAATATGGCAATAATTGGTTACAAAGCGTGGCAATTTTATTTAAATTACAATTTTCATCCCTAATAACAGTTCCATAGAATGTGAAATGCCCTTCACAACATAATTTATCATGAATCCCCATGTATTTATATAAATACTGTTTCATGAACAGGCAAACCACAGTATCCGCAAAAAAAGGGTTTTTGAGATATTTGAAGCAATACGTTCTTGATTTCCTACAACAACGCTATTAGACTTTTGCTTCGTGATTTATTTTCTGCGAAAACCAAATCAGCAAGTTTGTACAATAAAGTTAAAGTAAAATGAATGACAAAAATGCAAGAAATGGAAAATTGCTTACCTGCTGAGGGTAGTAATGCACTTCGAAATGCTTGTAAACCGTGTTCTAAAAGATAAATAAATAAATGAATAACCAGGTTTATACGAGTAAATTGAAAGTAAAACATGAACGTAGTAAATTAATGAGCTTAGAATAGACGGTTACTTAGTAATATTGGTGAGTTAAGAACACATTGCAGCATTGTTGAATTGAATGCAAAAATAGTTCTAAAGTACCAAGGTGGATTAAAAATGAATGATTCAATCTATAAAGATACTTTTCGCGACATGTAATATTCTTTTAAACTGTTTTTTTTTTACAATAAAAGGTTACTAAGTAATTTTTACGAAATGCTTCACTGAAAATTGACTTTGTTCAACCTCAATTTTGACCATCTACTTATTTGGTTACCACTGAAGCAGAAAAAGAAGGGGTGAGAACGGCGATTTTTTTCCAAATGACGTTTTTTGTGTCAAATATGGGAATTTCTATAAACAAAAGCAAATATGTTATGTTTTCAAGATAAAAATATATAGCGGGACTTTAGAAACTTGCTTCAGTATAAATAAATACAGAGAAAAAAAATTTTTGCTTGTTCATATACCTTATAGGGTAAACTGATGATTTAAATGAATACTTAAGTACAATTTTATTTTCAGAACTCCACAAATTATTGCCAAAAAATGTAGTTTTTAGTGCATGACATAAAAAATTGTTTTTTCATTGAAATGTGCAATTGTTTAAAGGGGAGAAGGGCAAACTTATGTTTCTGCCTTTTTAGGAGGGAGGGGAGAATGAAAAACAGGGCAGCAACCTAGTTTAACTAGAGTACAAACAAAAATTTTTCTAGTCACTTTCCTTTTAGTATTACTATGTAGAAGAAAGTTACTGCTGCTAATTTATCAAAGAAAAAAACTTCTAAAACTTTATTTAAAAAAACTTTTTTTACAGTTAGACAGCCCTTTTCTAAAATTAGAGGAATACAAATTTAATACCAGAGCTACGGAGTCGGAATAGAGCTAATTTTAGGGTAAAGGAGTTGGATCGAGAGTCGACGTTTTTAAATTCTAATAGTTAGAGTTGTTCAGTCTCCCTCCAAGTCCTCAATTCTGCAAGGACTGTGGAGTCAGAGTCAGAGTAGTGGAGTTCGAGTGGGATTAACTTTGGAGTAAAGTAGTGTCAGAAACTCCGAAATCCTGGAATCGGAGCCAGAGTCGGTTATTTTCATTTCGACTCCGCCTCTCTCTTTTATTAATTGGAAATATTAAAACAACGTATATAATGTCTCTCTCTTCAGCTTGTAACAAAATATTGTCCCATCTCTGTAGTTTTAACTGAAGTAGTAATTAGTCCAAACAGTTTGAGAAAAATGATGTGTAATTTGTACAAGTGGCTGTTAAATTTAAATACTAAGTTTGTAATCCTTTTCCGCCTATTTCGATATTCTGATTCATATTGATTCGACAAGATGTGAATCGGCTGCACTCTCAGTTAAACATTTTAGAGCTAAAACACTGATATACGATAGTGTCGTGTTTACGCAAAAATAAAACAAAAGGGTTGAAAGAAAGCTAATTTTAGCAGTGGCATGGTCCCTGATAGAAAAATCGCAAAAGGGGAGGGGGTGAAAGAAGGGGAAGAGGAAGATGGAATTGACGCAAAAATAGAAAACCAGGATTCCACATGACTTCGTTCTAATGTCGAAAACTTTCATATGCACGCTGGATATTTTATCATTCCTTCTCCAGGCTATTGGTTGAGACATTCAAATCAGAAAAAAAAGAAGAAAGAAGTAGAATGGGAAGAAGGAAATATAGGGTGGGTATGCCGGGGACAAGACCCTTCCCTTCCACAAATGGTCCCACCCCTACGATCCTACCCCTTCTCCCCCAATAGGCGCTAACGGAAAAGGGGAAGAAGAAGAAAAAAAAAAGACAAACCGCCAGATCGATTTCTTGGTGGAAGAAGTTTTCTTAGTTTTCCATTTTATATTTTGAATCACCCCTTGTTTTTCTTTTCCCATCCTTTTCCAAAGCAAGCACGGGAAAAGGCGAAGCAGCAAGGAAAGAAGAAATATTTGAATTAAAGAGATTAAACCCCGAAGAAGAATGGAAAGAGATTGGAGGGGGGCACTGGGGGGAGGGGGGCTCGGTGTGTGTGTATGTACATCATCAGTCAGAGAGCATCTTGCCTGATCTCATGACAAGATTTCGGACAATGCGGTGCTCCCCTGCGGATTCCGTGTTTAGATTCCTTCGCTGTTCGCTTTCTGTTGGGAGCAAAACACAAAGAACGCGTGTTTCCATTTTTTGAGAAATTTTTAAGATGCTTTTCAATGCCGAGAGCAGAGAGAGACGAGTGTGTGTTTTTCAAAGAGAGCAAAAAGAATAATCGATACGTATTAATTTCCGAAATTCTTAGAGTCATTTTCCGGTGTTTTATTAAATTCTATTCACAATGAATTTAAAGATTTTTTTTTCATGTTAGAATTTGGAATGGAATCGAATTAATGATCTAAAATACTTTATCCATACATATTTTTTCTTTGGCTTGCTATTTTTACAAAAAGACTGAAAGCCAGTATCACAAAGTATTTTATCTTATTATTTCTTTCACTTGTGTATTTTAGTGTACTGAACAAAAAAATCCATGTATCGTGTTTCATATTGATTTGATTGTATAGAATTAATGGAAACGTTCGTTAAACGTGCGTGTGATTCAAACATCACATTCCAAGTTTGCAAAAGTTAACTGTTTAAAGGAGGGGGGGGGGGGGGCTATAATCTCATCCAAAAACTATTTGAAAAAACTATTTAATTTAAATAAAAATGATCGAATCATGCAACATGTGAACAAATCGAAATTTCTTTGTTTTATAGAAGTGATCTGTATAAAAGTTAAGGGAAGACCGCATTAATAAACGCAACTTCTCACAAAGAATTCAAACCTGCCATGACACCCTATGCTGAATGATACCCGAGGAGAGAGAGGGAAAGGCGAAATATAGCATTTGCAGCGTTTTTGTAATTGCCTCTAATACAGTTTTCTATTTCATTCACTTCAATTAAAAATGCAATTTTCGTTGTGTACCGTAATTTATTTAGAATGCTCAATTTTAGAAGGGCAAAGGGGCCTGGGTTCCTCCTCCCCGGGCCCCTTGAAGAGTTAAAAGAGATAATTATCCCTCCCCCCTAAGAGATAAAAATTATTTAAATATCCTATTAACATTTTTTTAATTTAATTCTTCATAACATATTTTTTTAACTACTAATTTTTTTTAAACGCACACACACACAAAACATGTTTGAATAAAATCACCTTGGTTTGCAATAGAAAGAATCGATAAAACTCACGAGTTTCGAAATCAGGAGTACATAATATCACGACTCGTTCATTAATTCCTGCTTTGATTGAAAAAAAAAGTGATTATTCTGTTTTGATAGCCTCTTATTTTTAATCATTACGACAATGTTTCTCAGTAATACCGTACAATATTATATCGATTTGGTTGAGTAATGTATGGTTTATTAGTTAATTGGCTTGAAATGTTAAAAACGATATTTTGCGACCACATTCGAAGTAAATTAGTATATAATATTTCTGTCGTTTAAAGAAGATTAAGAAGAATTTTGGGCTTTTTAAAAATATTTTATGAAAACCTCATGAGGACTTTTTTTTAAATAAAAATTATATGGCACCTTTTACTTTTCGGAGCTCGGGTGAAACCTAGTTTAAGGTTCGGCGATAAATTATTAAATCTGGCAACTATTGGATGATTGGATTGATTGGTGATTTTAATTGGATGATTGGATTGTTTGGCGATTTTAAGCTAAATGATTGCAACCTTAAGCTACAGTCTGAAAAAAATCACCAAACCCTAAAGTAGGGATTTACCCGGAGCTCTTACAAAAACTATTACCGTATCATGGCTATCTGTTTGCTTATGTATCTTGGCTAAATTTGAAGCTTTTTTTTTGATTAATCCAGATTTTCAATAATTCGGACGACCTGGACCCCCCTATCATTCCGGATTAATTAGACTCTACAGCACATGCATTAAAATTCATTACATATTAATTTAATGTGTGCCTGTATTTATTTACCACGACAGTAAAAAAAATTAGTTTGCGGTATAGTTACATTATTTATGCAACAATGTAATTATAAATTTCTAAAGTAACAATGTACTGCCGAGAGGTGACTTAAAAATAGCTTTCTCACTCGTCATAATATTAAAACAAAACCTCATGGCGCATCAACGCGTCAGGACTTAAAGCTCTAAAAACAAAAGTTCCCGAAACAATCTAATGAAGATAAAACTTTTAATATCATTATTTTAAAAAGAGTTTCCCCACAAAAAGACTTAAAAACGATGCTAAACAACTTACGATACAGACTCAACACTTCACTAGACAAAAAAAAAAAAAAAAAAACTTGAAAAAACAGACGTAAACACTCATAAAAAAAGGAGCGCTAATTGAAATAATAAAAAAGTGCTAATCGCCTCTCTGTAGGTCGAGCATTTAAATCCATTTAGAGTGCAACAGAAGGTGTTAAAATTAACGACCTTGAGCGGAGAGCGGCGTGGGGTGGTTCTCTAATTAAAGCCTTTTGTGTGACTGTAATGACTGGTGTACTTGTCTTAGGGAAGAGGAGGATGAAGAGCTATCATTAACTCCCCCCCCCCCATCCTCCCACGCTTCTCTCTTTCTGCCTCCTTAAGCGGTTCATTTTTGCTCGCGAACTTTTTCTCTCGCTCTTCTTTTTTCTCTCTCTCTTTAATTCCCTTTTGTCTCTTAATTTGAGGTTTTGGATTTGCTCGAAATGAGGCGTTAATTATTGCTTTTAATTGCTTTATGCCCTTTTCATTGACTTTGTGGGAGAGGGTTGATGAGAGGTTCGCCTTTTCACACGAGGTTGACGTATTCTGTTTTTTGTTGAGCACATTCAACAGTTAGCTGTATGAGATATTGCTTACGGTTTCTTTCTCTCTCTCTCTCTCTCTCTCTCTCTCTCTCTCTCTATATATATATATATATATATATATATATATATATATATATATATATATATATATATATATATATATATATATATATATATATATATATATATATATATATATATATATATATATATATATATATATATATATATACAGGGTGTTCCGTAACAAATTGTACAAACTTTGAGGGAAGTTGGAGGGATTGATAACAAGCAAGAATCACCTAGGAACATAGGTTCGGAAACGCATAGTTGACGAGCTACATATTCACAAAGTTGTCAAATTGTGTCAGAATGGTTCGTTATTACGACGGTTGGTTATTATCATTTCGGTGCATTTTTTGGGCAACAGGCAGCAAAATTTCAACAACCGCTTTAACCTTCCTTAAATGTTTAATATTATGCAAAAGATTTGTTGGATATTAAATTAGTGACTACAAGTTTTGTGTGTCTGTAGTACTTGAGCATCGCTTTTGCGACCCTATGTTCCCATGCGATTTGCTTCAAATTATCGTCCCCTCTAACAACCCTTAAACTTTGTCCCAATATTTAAGGAACACCCCAGGGTGGTAGGGGACAAGGGGAAGTAAGGGTTTAAGGGGAGGTAGGGGACATCACAAGCAATCAAAATTGCAGAACAATCCGTAGTCAGGAATGCCTTCATTAGACGCTAGGCGGCGTTGTTCACAGACGTACACGTGCTCTCTCTTAGTAGTCGTTTTAGCTGCAAGCGCCCACAGAGAAGTATGGAACGTTTCACGGATGCGGAGCTTGCAGATATGCACCTTATTTATGGTTTGGCAAACGGAAATGGAAGAGCGGCTCAGAGGCTGTATCGGGAAAGGTATCTGCAGAGAGAAACACTGGACCATCGAATGTTTAATAATTTGCATCGCAATTCGTCTCAATATGGGTCCCTACGAATCATAGATATGGTCACGGCAGGCCATTACACAGTCATAGTCTAAAAATGGAAGAACACGTATTGCGTACCGTTAGAAGAAATCCGAGTGCCAGCGTACGAGCTGTAGCAACTGCTGTTGGAGGATCTACGACGTCTGTTCATCGTGTTTTGCGACGTGCACGCTTACATCCATATCATCTACAACGCGTACAGTTACTGCTCTCCGTAGATTATCCTATTCGTGACCGTTTTGCACACTGGTATCTCAATCAATGTAGCCAAGATGTAAATTTCTCATCCTGCGTTTTAATGATGGATGAAGCATACTTTAAGCGAGATGGGATGTTCAACTCCCACAATGCTCATTTGTGGGCTGATGAGAATCCCCATGGCGTAAGATTACAGACTGCTCAACATCGTTTTTCAGTAAATGTTTGGGCTGGTTTGGTTGGTGACGTCTTAATTGGACCTTATTTGTTGCCATCCCCACTGAGATCTCAACAATATCTCATCTTTCTGCAAGAGGTTCTACCAACATTACTTAACTCTGTGCCACAACATATCAGACGCCATATGTGGTTTCAACATGATGGGGCACCTCCCCATTATGGAGCACATGTTCGGGAACATCTGAATCGTGTGTTTGGTCACCGATGGATTGGTCGTGGTGGACCAGTTCCCAGGCCACCACGCTCTCTGATTTAAACAGTCTCGATTTCTTTCTTTGGGGTACTTTAAAAAGTGCTGTGTACGCAACTCCTGTGGATTCAGAAATGGATCTAGTTGCAAGAATCGCCTGTGCTGCTGCAGATATCCAAGAAAATCCGGGGGGAATTTGAGAGAGTTCACCAGTCTATGGTCCGACGGTGTAACGCATGTATCACTAACAATGGTGGAAACTTTGAACACAATTTATGACATTTTCTATCGTTATTTACATTAAACGTGTAATGTATTGGACCAATATACATTTCGGATGATCCCAATCTTGTGTCTCATTGAACAATATTAATTTTTAAGTAAAGTTAAAGCGGTTGTTAAAATTTTGCTGCTTGTTGCTCAAAAAAAGGCATCGAAATGATAATAAAAAACCGTCGTAATAACGAGCCATTCTGACACAATTTGACACCTTTGTGAATATGTAGCTCGTCAACTATGCGTTTTCGAACGTATGTTCCTAGGTGATTCTTGCTTGTTATCATCCCCTCTAGCTCCCCTCAAAGTTTGTACAATTTGTTACGGAACACCCTGTATATATGGTCATTCCATAGAAATGTCAACCTCAGCCGAAGGAAAAAAAATACCGAAGTGAAAAAAGTATCAAAAAATAAATAAATAAAAATCATAGAACATAAGAAGTTAAAAAAAATTGGAAAAGTATTGTAATTATCACTGAGATTAACCACATAATAAATAGTTTGTTTATGTTTACTGCTTGTTATTCGATGGTTACGTTAGTCACGTTACGTTAGTCACACTCCATCTTGAGTAAAAGCGACACTTAAGACTAAAAAAAAATAGGATTAAATACATATGTCTTATGTTTTTAAAAGCCAGCTTTACACATTTTTCAAATATATCATTCATTTTTTAACTCTTGCTTAACTTTGAGAAAGTTTTGCCTCACAACATGAGCATTCATTTTCAGGGTTGCAAAAATGTTACGTTAGTCACGCTGCTATTTTGGTTGAAAAAAAAGATCTACTGTCAGCAATTTTCTTTTAAATTCTGATATGAATGATACATAGATACCATGTACATTGTAAATCCACCAGCATAACTAAAAAATACTTTTATTCTTTAAGTTACAAGCAAAAACAGTTACAAAATCAGCTATGAATGTTATGTTAGTCAGAGTTAATGAAGTTCACCTTCTCATATTAGGTTGACATGTTTCTTTCTTTTTTTTTCCTTTGTTAAGCTCATACAACAGTTAGCTTTGTGAGAAAATATTCGAAATACATTATTGCCCTAACTCGCCTTTCATTCAAACATGTCATCTAAATGGCCGTCCGGATAAAGAAAAGTTCGGTTTAATAGGATCCGGAATAATGAGAGTTCACTGTATATTATATTCTCGTTAAAGTTTGAAAATATTGCATTTGACGAACAAAAGGTATTGATTGCCAGGTCCAAGTGATAGTTGCAGATCTGTTTACAGATCAGTTTCTTCAGCATCAATAAATCATTCACTACCGAGGGAAGTATTGCAAGTCTAAAGAGGTAAGAATTGAAACAAAAACTATACAGAGTAGTTACGAAAGCTTAGCTACTGCAGTTTCCTGCAGTTATAAAATTTTATTATTAATATCAATTAGCTCTCTTAAAATTATTAAAGAGTTGTTTAGGGGGGGGGGGTATTGAAAGGAGTTTCATTTTGAAATATAGCTGATAATTAAGATACTTCACTCTTACAAGATTTTTCTTACACAACTGAAAAAAATTATCCAGAAAATTGAAATCAGTTTTTCTTGAAATAGCGTATAGGTCAGATTACGAACACTGTTGGCTCTTACGCCCTTTTAACATAAATCGATTCAATTAAATGAGCCGTTTTAAGTTGAACATTAACACTCAATTATATTTCTTTTGTACTTCCTGCTTTAAAAATCAACTAATTATTTCCATATATTCAAAAAAAAGTACTTATTTGTTAAACTGGGATATATGCTAAGATTAACTGCACGAAAAGTAATTAAAATTACAGTACCGCAAAAGCCTAAATAAAATGATAGGAAATATTAAACTTTTTTTTTTTTCATGTACGCCTAGAAAAGTAGAGTTGGGGGCCACTGTTAAAGGAGGCATCAGGGTAAAAGGGGTGACCTTCTACGAGCCCGGAAACTGAAAGGGTTGTCGACCTAAACCCCATCCACACCTGGAAAGTGGCAAAAAGGAAATTGGGCCTCATTCCGTTTTTACCCCTATATCCGCGTTTAAAATTTTTGAAGTGGTAGTCAAGAGTTAAAATCATGAAACATTGGCTAACTGCGTTCAATAAAAATATAAAATAAATTGAATGTTCGATTTAACGAAAAATCAAATAAAATCTGATTAATTTTATAACTACAATTCAATGCGTGGCATTTGAGAAAGTCAGATAATTTTTTGTTTTACATGGTGCATAATAGAGGAAAAAAAACAGCTAAAGCAACATTTTTCATCAACCTGAATAAAAAATTTTTAAAAAGTAATTCAAAAATATATACAGAAAGAAAATAATACATAGCTTAAATTTGCTTCAGTTACACATTAAAGTTTTCGCAAATCTAAGGCAGCAGCAAACAGTCAGGCTCTCTAAAAGTTATAACTTTTCATAAATTTCAGCATCTTTCATGAATTTTTCTTATTACTAAAAGTCACACAAAACGAAAACTAATAAATCGTAACATTCACAAAAAAAGCTATTGTTTTAATTCCCACAACATTAATTCAACCCCCCCCCCCCTCAATCCCTTTTTGAATCTAAAATTCCAACACAAAAAAATTATTTTTAGCACTGAAAAATTGATAAAATTTCAGAAAAATATGCTTCTAAAGTAAGAGATTCATTGATTGAATAAAGTGAAAATGAATTCAAAGCGCAAAAAAACTGAAAACATAAGTTTTTTTTATAAGCTATTATTGGTACGTAAAATGTTTTTCGGAATGAATTTTGAAGTTATAACTACTCATTTCTGTTTATGTCAACAATTAAAAAAGAAAATCAAAATATCTTTTGGATAAAGTTTCAATACTGTTTTTATTTGGAAACGACTAAAAAATAAAATAAATATTCAGCAAAAATAATTATTTTACCATCCCTTATAATTTAACATCAAGCCAGCTTAATTTAATTGATTTCTTTTTTTACCTTTTAAAAACTTATTCGAACTAAAAATGTTATTTTGAAGGAATGTCTAGTACTAATTAATTTCTATAATTGATTTCGCCTGTTTTTGCACAGTTAACAGTTTGAAAAAGGTAAAATGAATGAACTTAGAATATGCATGTTTAAATAAAAAGACTTCACTAAAATATGATGCTTACGAATTTGAGAACATTAATTAGATATTAGTGTTTATATTATACACATTAGGGGAGACCTGTGTACCTAGGGCCATCGTGTACCTAGGGCCCCCCCACTTAAATTCAATAATATTTAATTCTAAGTTTTCTTACTCAGTTGGGTGAGTGGCAACACAAATTGCTATTTAGGTATAGCCATTTGGAAATTTTGGAGGAGAAAGCTGTGGCAAGTTTTTAGTGGAAAAGTGTTTTATAAGGTCTGAAGTAAAATCTTGGAGCTCATCACTTTTATTGTTTTACAAAGGTAAGTCAAATATTTTTCTTTGAATTCTAGTACATAATTTCGTTTGTATCATTAAGTACAAAATGAGATATGAAATAAGTCCCCTCTCCATGTGTGTTTTTCAGTAGAAGACATTTTGTATGAAAGTACCTAGTCTTGTACCTAGGGCCACATAGTTGCCTTGTACCTAGGGCCATGGCCCTAGGTACAACTGCAATTATATTCTTTATATTGCTATTTTATTGAAAAGTTTTCTTAATAAATGAAGGAAAATGGCCTTAATTATCTGAACCATTTTGATTTAGTCAAACTTTTTTTTTTTAGATGTTATGTAAGGGAGAGGGTATGTATTGAAAATTTAATTAAAATTTCATACAAACCTTATTTAGAATTATACTTTTGCTTTCATAAATATATCCTATATATTAATAAATTCGCATATTTAAATAAACAAATTAATAATCCTGAATGATAATAATAGCAAACTTATGTTTCAAGTGAGAGGGTATATACCTTTGGAACTTTTAATGTGCTTGACTTATGAAACATAAGTTTGCTATTATTATTATTCAGGATTATTAATTTGTTTATTTAAATACGAGAATTTATTAATATATAGGATATATTTATAAAAGCAAAAGTATAGTTCTAAATAAAGTTTCTATGAAATTTTAATTAAATTTTCAACTTTTATACCATTTGCAAATTTCTAATTTATCATTTATTTAATATATCATTTATCCAATTTATTTCATTTATTCCTCTTCGTGAGTACTAATTACAAATTCCTAATTATGTGTTTAGATGCCTAGAAATCCTGATGGAATAAAGAGGTCAAAACCTAATGCAGATAATGTAAGTGCGGCTGCAAAAGCAGTTTTGAAGGATGGAGTTCCAGTTCGGACAGGGAGATGTAGAATCCTGACAGACATTCCAGAAAAAAAAGAACTTGAAGAACAAATTGCGATTAGAATGGCCAAAAGAAAAAGAAAAACAGTGAAAAAACCAGTGTTTCAAATTGCGGAAACTTCATCCGAAGAATTATCAGACATTGTAGATTCTTCTGATTCCATTGATGATGCAAGTTCTACAGTAGCTGATATAAGTGATACTATTGAAAAAGGGGATTTCTGTTTAACAAGATTACAAGTCAAAAAGAATGAACATTTTTATGTGGCAGAAATAATAGATGTTAAAGAGGAACAATATAGTGTTAAATACCTGAAAAAAATCGCACATTCAAATAAGTTTCTCTATGATAAAGATGTTATTTATGAAATTGATAACACAAATATTGTATTCAAATAACCCAAACCAAAATCTGTTAGTGCTTCAGAGCGACAATGTGTGCACCTCATGTTTGGAATCAGTTTTCCGATTTATAATGTTGAATAATTTATGCAAGTACTTGTAATTCACTAATAATTTTGTGTATTGCAATTTAAATTGTTATTATACAATAAATCAATGTATCACTTGATATTGTTTCGTTTAAAAAATTCATGTGTGTATTTATTTCTATTGATTATGGAGTGAAACCCAACTTTCAGGGAATGGCCCTAGGTATAATGACCTAGGGTCCTAGGTACAATGGGTTCTTGTACCTAGGGCCATTTGGGAAGTTTTTTAAAAAACCTTCTATTTGACAGAATTTATTATTTTAAGTATTTATATTAATCCTAATCGGAAGCAGTAAGTATAATATGATGTGTGTATATCAATTTCACATTTTTAAACAAATCCATGGCTCTGTTTTTATGAATTGAAAAAAGGTGGCCCTAGGTACACAGGTTTCCCCTACTTGTTTTCTTTATTTTCGAAAGATTTTTTACTTAAAAAGGAACATTAGAAATACTTTGTAGCCTATATCAGTTTAGCGGTAAGGCTGTTATATGAAAAACGATATTAACATAAAGAAAATTAGAATCGTTTAATTGTTAATGAGCATTTGCTTCTCTTTTGTTCAATAAGTTTTTACCCCATTAATGCCTAGCGTCCCTTTTTAGGGACAGTCCAAAAAATTGCCTGAATTTCCCCAAAATGAACATTTCAACCAAATAATAGTGTTCAATGAGTACCTTGATATTGTTTCAATTCGTTTTTTATATAGATTGCAGCATATAACCATTGTAAAGTGTGTTCTGTAGTAGTTTTAATATGATCTTTATCAAGAATTACATCGTTCACAATCTCGAGAAAAAAAGCTAAGATTTCAAAGTTATTCCCAGCTTCCGAGTTTATGTTAATTGCTGATTTTATTTCTTATGAAATGTATCGTAGGCAGAAAAAAAAATTTAGTAAAAAAAGTATATACTCTCTGGAATCTATCGTAACTTTTAAGGGGCGATTTTTCTTTTCTTAATAAAACAATTATTTTTTACATAATATTTTTTTTATTACATAATATTTTTTCCTGTCCATTAAACACTGTTTGTAACCAGTATACAAAATATCTTTGGGAAAAAAATGTCAGCTTTTAATGAGTTAAGTTTGACGTTTGTGTATTTCTATACCTGTGGTATAAGTTTTCAAACTTATTCCCAGCTTCCCAGTTTATGTTCATTGCTGATTTTATTTCTTCTTATAAAATGTCTTTTTAAATATTATATCGTTTGCAAAAAAAAAAACTTGAGTAAAAAAAGTACGTACCCTCTGGGGTCTATCGTAACTTTTAAGGGACGATTTTTCTTTCCTTAATAAAAAAATTATTTTTTACATAAAATTTTTTTTGTTATTTTTCCTGTCCATTAAACACTGTTTGTAACCAGTATACAAAAGATCTTTGGAAAAAAAGTCAGGCATTAATGGGTTAAGCTTCAAAAGTAATCCTTATGATAGAATATTTTGACCAAGATAAATTACTACACACACCACAAAAAATGAACTGTTGTTTTTACAGTGCAATACTGGTAGCAGAAGTTCCAGTTTAAAACTGTAAAAGAACAGTAATAAACGGTAAAACTAGCTGTATCGTAAATCCCCACCCACGCAACTCTGAATTATAGAGGGCGCGGTGAGCGCTTCATCAAGTGGATTACTATGTAATGTGAAACTAAACGAAAGACTTGCTGAGTGACCACAGCCAAGAGTGGCGGGTCAAAATAAATTAGAGTAAAAAGTCATGTGTAAGTGTTTTAATTGAGTTGAGTATTCAATTTTGAGTGAGTTATAAACAATGTTTGCATCACTAGCTATTTTACAGTTTATTACTGTAAACTTAGCAATTTTGCGGCTTATTACAATAAAATTAGCTGTATTATACTGAAAAAATAACAGTATAATAGTGGCAGCAGAGGCTCCAGTTTAAAACTAAAATGCACAGTAATAAACTGCGAAACTAGCAGTTTTACAGTTTATTACTGTAAAATTACTATAAAATTAGCTGTATTATACTGTAAAAGCAACTATTTTTTGCAGTGTATAGCTGTTGTTAGAAAATCGATATTTACTAATGGAATATTAGAATTGTTTAGTTGTTGATGAGCTTTTGCTTCTCTTTCGTTCAATCTACTTATATTAAAAACTGAGTATCTTTCTAACTATCTTTCTAACTATCTTTCTTTCTATCTATCTTTCTATGTCACGCTTCTTTCTCCTGAACGCCAATGAACTGAAAGTCGAACCAGGTACCGATAGATAGGTAATTTTTCAAGCTTCATTAGTTTCAATCTATATAATTATACGATTTTAATTAGCGAAGATATCAATTAATAAGTAGTCAAGTTTAAAGCGATTAAGCCTAATAAATGATTAAATATGAAATCAATTCTTGCATTGCAAAACGTGGTTGCCATGCCATGAAACAGTAATAAAAATGAAAATGAGAATTTTGAATGAAGGCTTAACTAAATCAAACACGAAACTCATAAGCGGGCGACTTACTTAGGCAGGAATTCAAGTGAAACACGGACGACCGCAACTCACCAATGCAATCGCAAATTCCCAAATTTGTGGATTCAAGTGAAACGAATTCACTTGAATTCGACTTCCAATAACGATTGCAATATGCGATCGCCTCGAAGCGATTGCAATGGTGTTTCACTTGAATTCGGCCCATAGTATTTTTATCGCTAGCTACTTGTAATATTTTGAAACATTCATTTGTTGAAGAGCCATCTACTTATATTAAAAACTGAGTATCAATGTCTGCTTTTTCTCCTTTGAGCGAGCTGAACTTACTGAAACTTTCCTCACCATCTTGAAGGCGCGAAGCATCTCAATAATTCGAATGATTTTTTTTATACAGGAAAAAAGTAAAGGCGTGAAGCGCCTGTTAGCGAGCCGCCTTGGCGGGGAGTAGTTTGACATTTTCCTCACTACTTTCAGGGCACGAAGTGCCCGTGCAACGCCGGGCCACGTTCGTGGTACGTCTTGAAATCGAATGAACATTAAATTATATCAAATAAAACTTCAGAATGAGGTAAAAGTTAGAGAGGGGGGACGTTATGCATCAACATGCCGCAGGAAGCTAATCTAGCTGCCCTGGCAGCTAGTCTACTTATATTAAAAACCGAGTATCTATCTTTCTTTCTATCTTTCTTTCTAACTATCTATCTATGTCACGCTTTTTTCTCCTGAACGCCAATGAACTGAAAGTCGAACCAGGTACCGATAGATAGGTAATTTTTCAGGTTTCATTAGTTTCAATTTATATAATCATGCGATTTTAATTAGCGAAGATATCAATTAATAAGTAGTCAAGTTTAAAGCGATTAAGCCTAATAAATGATTAAATATGAAATCCATTCTTGCAAACCGTCGTTGCTGTGAAACAGTAATAACAATGATAATGAGAATTTTGAATGAAGGCTTAACTAAATCAAACACGAAACTCATAAGCGGGCCACTTACGTAGAATTTTTATCGCTAGCTACTGGTAATATTTTGAAACATTTATTTGTTGAAGAGCCTGAGTATAAATACATAAAACTGAGTATCTATGTCTGCTTTTTTAATTTGAGCGAGCTGAACTGAAACTTTCCTCACCATCTTGAAGGCGCGAAGCATTTTAATAATTCGAATGATTTTTTATATAGGAAAAAAGTAAAGTCGTGAAGCGCCTGTAAGCGAGCCGCCTTGGCGGGGAGTAGTTTCTTGAAATTTTCCTCACTATACTTTCAAGGCACGAAGTGTCCGTGCAACGCCGGGCCAAGTGCGTGGTATGTCTTGAAATCGAATAAACATTAAATTATATGAAATAATATAACTTCAGAATGAGGTAAAAGTTCGGTGGCGGGGGGACGTTATGCATCAACATGTCGCAGGAAGCTAATCTAGCTGCCCTGGTAGCTAGTAAGTTTTTAAGATACAAAAGTAATCGTTATGGTGAACTACTTTGCCAAAAATAAATTACTACATTGCGTCATGGTAAAAAAAATAAATAAGTAACATAACAAGCCCACATATTTCAGTTGAAACTTCATATTTCAGCTACTAATTCAAAATATGCAATTTATTTTTACGAAACCGAAATACGGCTATATTTTTCAAGAGAAAACATTACCGGTTCAAAACTTCTCATAACTTTGACCCATAAAAAGTCTTTGTAATTTCATGGTCTTGCGTATTTTTGAGAAAGTTTCCTCCAAAAATTTCCTCCCGAACTTTCTTGATTGAAAAGAAGCCAAACCGAAGTTCATAAACACGAGTATGATGCGTAGAAAAAATCTCGTTGTAGTATGGATGCCTAATTTTAGAACAGCGCAATAAACGGGAGTGGATCGCAATGATGGCCAGAAATGACTCAATTCTCCTAGGACATACGCCGCGAAGAGCCATTATTATTATTATTATTATTATTATTATTATTTCTATTTTCTCGGTATGGCTCCGTACATCAATAACAGTGGTGGGTAGCTTGGAAACGACGTGCATTTGTGATTTGAAACTATCGGGGGAAAAGCCACAAGATAAATTCTCTTGTAAGCTGCAGATATCAGCAAATAATACGCACTGGAACTGCAATTGATTATACTGCAAAAATAAAACGTTGCTTTTACAGTAGATTACAGCTAATTTTATAGTAATAAACTGTTTAATTGCGAATTTTACTGCAATAAACTGTAAAATTGCTTTTTTTCACAGTAATACGCTGTAAAGTAGTTAGTTTCACAGTTAATTACTGTGCATTTTACAGTTACAAACTGGAACCTCTGCTGTCAGTATTTTTTGTTGTTTTTACAGTATAATACAGCTAATTTTACGGTAATAAACAGTAAAATTGCTAATTTTACAACTTATTACTGCGCATTTTATAGTTTTAAACTAAAGCCTCTGCTCCCAGTATTATACTGTAAATACAACAGTTATTTTTTTGCAGTGTACGTCTTGAAGCAACACCGCTACACGACTGTTACTACTTTTTTACCAACACTTTCATGTTAAATGCACAATAGCATCTTGTTTATCCGGCACTCTTTTATCCGGATCTCCAGATAGTCCGGATCAAATTTGTTGCTTTAATGAGAAACTATGCATACACACTGCGAAAAATAAACCGTTGCTTTTGCAGTATACGACTTGCAGCAGAGGTACTAGTTTAAAACTAAAATATACGGTAAAAAACTGTAAAATTAGCAATTTTACTGTTTTTACTGTGCTTTTTAGTTTTAAACTGGAACCTTGGCTGCCAGCAAGGGCGGATCCAGAACTTGTTCAAGGGAGGGGCGGTTGACTTTTATAAGTTACTTTTTACTATGCATACTGGTTTGTAAATATTGATCACATAAGTTTCGGACTTCAATTTCGAAACATTTCCGAAGGAGAGCCTAAATTTCCTTCCCTCAACCTCATTATAACTCGCCTAAAATTAAATTTTTTGAGCTTCAATGTTGAAAATTTATTGAATGAGAGTCCCTCAAGGGAGGGGCGATCGCCCCCACCGCCCCTCCTTTGTATCCGCCCCTGGCTGCCAGTCAAACATACGTACTCATAATAAAAAGGCACACTTGGGGAATAAAAAATTGAGATATTGCAATACTGTTTCCGAATTTGAAAAACGTCAGACAAAATTTCGGAACAAAAAAATTTTTAGGAGGTGGCAGTAACATCCCGTGATCACCGATAGGGGCACCCTTGTCGGCACTTATTTTTTTTTAAATTAATCCCTGTTTCAAAAGCGGAATTTGCGAAGCTGGTGTCAAAAGAAAAGAAAAAAAAAACTTTAAACCCAACTTGTTTCAAACTCACACTGTAAAAAAATGAACTGTTGTTTTTACAGTATAGTACTGGCAGCAGAGGTTAAAATTCAAAACTGTAAAATGCACAGTGATAAGCTGCAAAACTAGCGGTTTTACAGTTTCTTACTGTAAAAATAGCAGTTTTACAGTAGCTGTAAAATTTAGCTGCATTTTACTGTAAAAAACAACAGCATAATACTGGCGGCAGAGATTCCAGTTTAAAACTGTAATATGCACGGTTTTTACATTTTATTACTGTAAAATAGGCAATTTTTACAGTTTATTACTATAAAATTAGTTGTATTTTAAAGTAAAAACAATATTCATTTTTTATTGTGCAAAAATGAAAACTCAGTGAAAACGATTTTTAAAGCATTAGTACCAACTCTTTTCCCAACTAGAGGAGCGTCTGCAAGAAAAACTCCAAATGCCCCTTTTGAAACAGCTCTCCATCACTTTTATTTTACGGAGATAAGACAACCTAAAGAATCCCTGTTACAGCTGGTAAACGAGAGATGCCCGTGTAATCACCTCCCCTTTCTTCTCTCGGCTCCATTCATTAATAGTGACCCCCTCCAATTTGATCGTGTTTCATTTTTCTTCTCAGTTCCTTTGATCAGTCAAAATTAAGAAACAATGAAGAAAAAAGTCGAAAGGAGAGAGAAAAAAAATTAGCTCTCTTACGACTTATGAAACGCTTATGAGACCAATCAGATTTCTATTACCATCGAATTCGACAAGCTGGGTATCGGACTTGCAAGATTGATTAGATATTGTGTTCATCTCAGCACTGTTCTTATCAAGGGGGCGGAGGGGGAAAGGGGGGGGGCAGGGATCGAGGAGGCCACCTGTGCCTTGCAAGAGATTAAGAGTTAAAAAAAAAAAAAAAAAAACTCGTTTCGTGAAAAAGCATATTGTGAAACTAGCAGAGGCTTACAATGAATTCTTCATCAAGTTATCGAGAGCTGTTTTTCTAAGTGAATCCTCTGCCCTTGTGTCCATTATTTTTCATCAGGCGTCTTGCGAAAGACGCGGGCTCGCCGTGGAATATAAGGGGGGATTAACTCGACAGCTGCGAACTTGTTGAGCGAGAATTCGTTTATTTTCGAATATTTCAGCAGGGGATAGCATAAATCTAGATCTATGGAGGCATAACTGAGAGCAATAAGTTTTGGAAGTGCTTTGGATGATGTTAATGGTTAACGTCAAAACTGCGTGATTATGTGCAGGCGAACTGGAGAAGATTTTTTTATAGAATGGCCATACGAAGGAAAAAGTGGTAGTTAAAATAACCCAGAAGTATATTTTGGATTCTAAAGAAGCTTTTCTTCCCAGAAAAGAAAGTGTAATCTTTGCGAATTTGAACAGAATCTATATATACATTTAAACTTGTAGCAACGAGTGAAACACTGCGGGACTATGCAAATCTAGCAGCGCTTAAAAACCCCCAGTTGATGTTTTCCGGGGATCGGTATGCTGGAGTTGCTTGGTGGCAGATGATTGTATCGTACTAAAATTCCGGGCTGGAACGATTTAATTTATTTAGTTCTAGTTAAATTATCGTTAATTTATACTTGTGTTACAATGAAAAAAGTCTTCAAGATATCTGGTATTCCTTCCACCACAAACTAATCAAATATAAAAAGTGCAAATATTATTTGAGCACAATTTATGAAAGATTCCAAAGTTCCAACAAAATGTAAATTCCCCCCAATTAATTAAATTCGGAATGAGTTAATAAAAAATGGGAAAAGTTGCATAAAAATGCAAAATTATTCGCCGACTATATTATTTCTAGCCAATTTCGCTCGCAACAACATTACCGTAACCCAGCCCATATTCTAACTGAACCCCTTTAAATATCTTTGGCGTGCGAAATTTTTAAAGTGAAATATAATTTCCGGTTAACCCGTTACTAGGGTAAGTATGGTGGTAATTGTTGGGGTTTAAATTAATAAACAAATGAACAAGTAATTAAAGGAGTAATCATAGGCTTATTAAAGCGCCTAAAATAATAATTAAAAAAATGACTAAGTACATCGAATTCGAAAAAAACAGAAAGAAAGAAAAAAAAATGTGATTTGAATATAATACAATATCCATAAGTAAATTAAAAAATAATAACGTAAAAACCTCCAATCCAACAGAAATTACAAAAAACAAAAGAAAGAATGAAAAGTAAAGAACGAGATATAAAAAAATAATAAAAGCCATTAGATCAGATTGACCATTAACAATAAAAAAAATAATAAATAAATAAGAAAGAATTAATAAAAATAACTGCAGGGTTCTGGAATAGAAGATAATTATTTCCAGAGTTGTTACGATTTCCATTTAATACGCCGCACTGAATCACGTGATTCGCTTCTACCAATCACAAAGCGAAAAGACTTGACATAAAAGCCCACAGCAACATAAGAAATCTTGATTGCTCAAAAAAAAAAAAAGCAAGAAGAAATAAAGTGAGCATGAAGAACAAGCATACAAGTAACAAATGAAAAGAAAATGAATAAGTAATACGGAACAGCAAAACTGTGCAAAATAAGCAAAACTCTTATAATTCTAGAGCAACAAGGACGTCATTTGAATTGCAAGTGCACAAAGTTTGAAAGGTTAACAAATTATTAATTTTTAACAAATTAACTAAAATATAATTTCAGATACATGACACATGTGTATCTATACTAAAGTGTAATAATATGTAATACTAAAGTTTTACGCCATTCATCAACTTTCCTGTACTTCCTGCTTTTTGCTTTCATTTGGCAATTTTTGCGAAGACTTAATACGTCTTTGCAAGAACTAGCTATCTTTTAAGTAGAAATGAATTTACCTCAAATAAATAAATCCAACAGTAATGTCATGCATAATTTCAATTATTATTATTATTTTTCCCTCTCTCTTTGGGCTGCATTTAGCAAAGGAAAAAAAAAAAAAAAAACAAGACAAAACTGTGGCATTTGATACACGATCCCCCACCCAAGTAAAAGAATCCAGCGAATTTATATTTGAATGCATGGCTAGGCCTAAAAACCAGCGTCTGATTGGACGTTGCCAGGGCAACGATGAAGGAAACACACCGATTCAATTCATGAATAGAACTTATTGTCTGTCTTGTCCAATAATTCACTGGCTGTTTCTTTCCCCTCGCTCTCAGTTCGCCT
>JAXGGA010008653.1:0-55634 GCA_038373865.1 Uloborus plumipes | reverse complement strand
ATTTGTCCACGAAAAAACTATTTCGACTTAAAGAGTTACTTTAGCATGGAAAATTCAATGAGGGTCATAGGATAAAATTCGGCTTATCGAATATTTCGGCTTAAAGAAATTCGACTCATCGAAAATAAATAACATTAATTCTCCATTCAGCGAGACGGGAATACATATTCACTACGGCTTATCGCAGTTTTCGGCTCATAGAAGTTCGACTTATCGAAGTTTCACTGTATAGGATTGCTGGTGTAAAATCGAGGATTGCTCTAGGGACTGCAGGGAAGGGGCGATTATAGATTACACGAAGAATTGAAATTATATATCAGGTACTAATAGGAATTAAGGAACTTGAGTCGAAGATTGAAACACTTTTAGAATTATTTGGGAATTCGAGGAAGTTGAAATGTTATTTGACTGTTTGAACTTTTTGCATATATTACAATAGTTTTCATGCCATGTTAATCAGTTAATTCATAACTTAACCTTAAGATCTATGAACTGTAATTTTGCTAAATTGGAACAAATATTGTGGAATTAAATAAACATTGGAGATTGATATCCCACTATGGTAAAGTAAAATTATAAAATCTATTCACATGAAAGTTAAAATTCAGATATCCAAGTACAAAGTGTTTCATGATTGTCGCAGTTTTTTAGAAATGTAGGAAAGCAATATTAAATGCTATCAACTATTTAAATATTTCATGTATTTCTATGCTGTTTTTGCCATTTGCCCTATATGTTTTTTTCCGTATTCTCACATCTTATGATCTGATGTCAGCCGAGTCGGAACAGGCCTTTGGGAGAGGCTTGGAACGGCAGAGGGTTTTTTCTCCCCTCTAAAGGGTACATTCTGGTTCGCCGCTTCCAGCACAGGGACCAATTTTAATACCAACCTGTCCTTGTCTCCCACTCCCGATTGCATAGTTTTATACCATCGTTTCATTTCCTCTCACTCACACAATTACAAACTTCAAGTAAGATACAGTGCAGCTTCGGTTAGTCGACACACGGCTAACTTGACTACCTTGGTAAGTCAACAATTATTTTCCAATGGTTGGTCTAATGTTAATTTCAAAGGGGGAAAACCTATTTAACTTGCACAGAAATGTATAGAAACCTCTATCAGTCGATAACCACTTACTATTTTAGTCCAATTTTCGCCACCAATTCTCTTTCACATTGAACATTTCTGAGAATTTCGTGGTTTCTGGGTCAACTAATTCCTTCTTTTCTGAAAAGAGCTCTATTAGAGCATAGAGCTTGTACCTAGAGGAGTTCGCCACTACATTGTGCTTTTGGTATAGTATCAGGGCTTGGAAGGGGCTAGAGAAATGTATTCTGGGGCAATTCGCAAGAGAATGCGTGGACACTTCTTACTCCCTTACACTTGTTTTTCCAACACATGTAAACAAGGCTTTTCTCTTTAATAAACTCGATAGACTAGAAGTTATTACCTTCTCAAAACCATGGGGACGCAATTGCCCTCCTTCAGCTCCCCCTAAATGACAAGCCTACATATAAAAAATGTCGAGCTGAGAGAATATGTATACTTCACAAGTGTAATGAAACGGGATTTAAAAGTACTATTAAAAATATCAGGGAATATGTCGTCACCCGCGATATAAGCAGATCTAAGTTTGTCAAGTCGTGCTATTTCGGAATTCTACTTGATAATTTTTATTCTTTTCATAATCTAAAATTTAGGTAATTTTTAATAAAATTTTCCTAACTTATGAAAATCAATTATTCAAACGAAGTAAAATCCATACTTCATTGTAAATTCCAAATGATACTGTTCTAAAATAGTCGGCCCCACTTAACGCATAATGTCGGTTCTAAGAAATATTCGATAAAGCAGGTGTACTCGTTTAAGCGGGGATCTTTAACATTGTCTATGGCTGGGGTAATATTCGGTTCTGGGATGTTTTATTCATATATGCGGGGTATTTGTTTATCCCTTACCCGATTAAGCGGGGATGACTGTACTTGTATTTTATTCATTTTAGTGTGAGTGTGAAGAATGATGCTATCATCATATATCAATTCCTTTGCAACAGTTATTTGAAGACATGTTTAATGATATGAATTTAATATTGTAATTTTGCACATTAGCAATTCTTTAATTTGAACATTAACTTTTAAATAAAAGTTACTTGTTCTTTTTGAAGGATTTGCTGATAAAGGTGATATGTAAGTGCTATAAGTCTTAGTCATTAGTCGAGTTCCTCTCTTGAGTGAGTGCGCTTGATTTCAATATGTAGAATGTAACTTAATTTCATTACATGAAAATAAACTATAAAAAGGTATGGGGAAGGTGGGGCGTTGTGCCCTAGTGATCTAGGAAGCCTGCGAGTGGTACAGAAGGTTGTGGGTTCAATTCCCATTGGTGACCTGGGTGTGATTTCCTCTTTGTACTAGAAAGCTTTCTTGTACCTTAATAAACTTTGAAAATCTCGTCATACTTATTACTGCTAACATATGATCCACCCTTTGGAGGTTATGCATCAGCCCCCCCCCCCCGCCTTACAGAAAAAAAAACCAACAGAAACGAGGGCTGGGCCTCTAGCTTACTTGTCTGACATCGGCATACAAGATATGGGACAAGCATGACACACAAATACACAAAATATTTAAACAGGTGACTAACAATATTATTTTATCATATTTCAAAAATAATTGCAAAAATCTTGGGGGACTCTCCACTCGAATATCTGAATTTAACTTTTTTAGTGCCTGAATTCATAATTTTTATATATAATAACGTCAATAATGGAATGGAGTATTGATCTGAAAAGTTTACTTAATTTTGAAAAATTAGTGTAAATTTGGTTAAATAACAGTAAATACTATTTAAGGTTTCACAAGTTTTGGATAAAATCCAAGAATAAATGAAACTAGGGATGCACCGAGTAGCACTTTGGCCGAGTACCGAGTACTCGACCTTTCACTACTGGGCCGAGTATTGAGTACCAATTGTTTTTTAAAAAATCATTGACATACAGCGGTACAGGTTTCAAAATAAAAAAAAAATTCCTATCTTATGCAAACTAGCAAAAAAGTTTCTTAGTGCACCTTCAACTAGTGTGTAGAGCGAGAGGGTTTTTTTCCAAGGCAGGTTATATTTGCAGCAGTTTGAGGAATAAGCTATCACCAGAAAATGCTGAAAGATTAGTTTTTTTGCACCATAATTTAAGATACAACAATTTCAATTATTAAAATATTTTGATGGCATTTCCCCATTTTTTATTAAATATTAGACAATCTTTTTCTTACCCTAATAAAAATGACTTAATTTTACTTGTCTGTGTTGTTATTACTATGCCACAAGTTTGAATCTGCAAAACCATGATCTGCAAAACCATGAAAAATTCGTAATCTAAATTTTTAAATGGTTAGAAATATATTGGAATATGATTGAAAGTTTATTTTTAATGAGTTTATTAATATTCATCTTAAGGATCACTTGGATTGTTCCTGACCAAAGGTAAGTTCCCCTACACCAATATACAATATGAAAAAGTTAATTACATTTGCATATTCTTAGTTAATTTTTATACTGATTTGGTATTATAACTTTTAAAAAACTTATACGTAGAATTCAGTCATATTTTATAAATATATTAATTGTAAATGATTGCATTATTTTTATATATTTGCATATTTTTAATTATTGAAAAATGTGTCTTGAACTATTCAATTTTATACAACTACTCGGTATCGGCCAAGTACTTGATCCAAATTTGGCCGAGTACCGAATATTTACCGAGTACTCGGTGCATCCCTAAATGAAACAATGCATGAAAACTTAGAACATGGGAATGCTCAAAAAGTTCGGTTGAATAGCATTTTACTTTCCCGCATTCCCAAATAATAGCAAAAAATCTCAGGACCTTCCCACTCAACTTCGTGAATTCCTATTAGTACCCGATACTGTCGTCCCCACCTCGGATAAACTAATACCCCGCTTACACGAATAAAACCGTCCGGAACCAAACATTTCCCCATAGACACAATGTCAAATATCCCCTCTTAATCGAATAATTTCCCCGGATAATAGAATAATATTTGTCAGCTTTTACAAAAATTTTTGCTAAGATAAAGGTCGAATAAAATAAGAGTGTTTCCACAAGACCTCGAGCAAGCAAATCACTATTGTGGACTGTTTCAGAAAATAAAAAGCAAAGCGGAAAAACTATTTTTTTGCAACACAAGTTGTATATTACTTTTTTATGATTTTCATATGACCGTACAACATTTATACTCAATTACTATACTATTTTGTTGTTTACTTTGCTTATTTCAAAATCTTTTTACCAATAATATTAATTATTTCGTTTATATAGCTATTCCTTTGTTATTATTACGTTTTGAGACAAAAGTTGGAACGGTAAAAAAATATTCCCCGCAATCAAATACCCCACTTAATCGAATAAAATTTCTTGGAACCCACAGTATTCTTTTAAGCGGGGCCGACAGTATATAATTTCAATTCTTTGTGCAATCTATAATCCCCCTTCCCCTGCAGTCCCTAGAGCAATCATCGAGTTTTCACTAGTAATCCTTTTTTTAAAAGACAAACTTCTAAATTTTCAGAGTTACTTTTTCTTTTCCAGAGAATATAGTTGGAATAATTTAAAATATCATTGACAAAAGTATTTTTATAATATCTTACCTCTAATAAAGCATTCAGAAAGTTTTGACGTAGAATTTTTCAGGCAAAACAAAATGCAATGCATCAAGCAAGGAAATGAAAGCAATTCTAAACTGCAGAGTGTTGGCCAGGTAAACTGAAAAGCTACAACAGAGGAATTGGTTATAAATATGACACCAAATCTCCCTGTCATAGCCATCCAGTGATGAAGAAGCAGTAGTAACTCTTCGATTTTTGTTTTTCTTTCGATAAATTGCTTGAAATCATGGTTATGATCCATACAATTGATACTCCAAAAAATTCAACAACAAATTTTTCAGTCTTAGGCTTGGACTTCATGAAGTTTTCAGAAAAGAAGTATCATAACCAATGTCAATTTGATGTCAAAAATCAACTGGAAATACGTGTTATGATGCGGGAAAATAGTAAGTATTCAAAGTGCACATTCGAATCTGTTAAAAAGGCATTTGAATGTCACATGTATTCGATAACAGAGCAAGAAGTGTGGTACTTACAGTATGTCATATGTGCTACGATACGTTTTAGTTTTAAAAATATTTACCGAATGAAAATGCCAAGAGAAGTGCATTTTCTTTAAAAAAACAACCCATCTTTTGGTTAATGGCTTGTATTAAACACAATATTCATCAAGTATTGAGATAGGAATGGGAACTCATAAGTTTGCATTCGTTCGTAGCGAAGACTTGTCATTCTGTGTTGACAAGCTGTTCAAAACAACTTTTTTTTCGACGGAAATCCTTGAGAAACAATCTAGTTTGATTTTTTTATCTTTAAAGTACATTCGTTACAACAACTAACCACCAGCAGAATAATTATTTCACAACAATTAAGGTAAACAAAAAATATGCGGCTAACTAACAAACAACACGAATTCTCACTGTTTTCGAGCAAACCGCGATCACGTGACACCTACATCACGTGGTCGAGCAGACGGCGCTGAAACAGGTCCTATTGAGATCAGTGGTTTTGTGACAGCCCAGCTACCGATAATGACGTCACACAAAATGTTTTTCAATGAGGTAACTATATTTTGCTAAGAAGAGGAGCGGAGGTACTGTCTGACACAATTCTGTTCTGAGCTTTACTACAACTACCAAATGAAGTGAAGTGAAGCATTTACTATTTGTTTTTCTTTTTTGCCGCCACACTGAATTCTATTCTTTGTCAAACATTAATCTTTTGTTTGTTTTGCCGTGGATCATAATGAAGAGAACTGCCCGAAAGTCTATGCAGTCCACCAAACCGTTAGAAGAAGATGTTTCAAAATTAAGTATTGTAAGTTGAGGTATTTTTTCTTTTGAAATTTCAAGAGGTATGTATGCTGTGTATTAAAACAAGCTCTGTTGTCAAATATGTATGAGCGTTTTTTAGAGCTATACTGATACCAAATTATCGAAGATATTAAACACCTTTTAAACCTTGTACTTAAGTCAGGGATGAAAATCTTCCGCGGATCCGCGATTTTCCGCTTTTTGTATATTTTCTTTCTTTCCGCGATCAAAAGATTTATTTTGCATCAAGTTTAGAAAAAACGTAGACTAATTATTAAAATGAAGCTTAAAATAAGTTGATTAAAAGAAGCAGAGGTTGAAATTATTTCCAACTTCCAAAATAATGGAAATGTTTTTAGGATGCAGCAGGATTGAAATCTCAAGGATGACGTGCAATTATCGGCAAGGTATGTACTCTATTTTAGCATGCGGCCAAAAACATCAGTTTCCTTTGTAGGAGGTAGAAATTAAGAAAGTTCAGCAAAAATATTCCAGATCTTTGTCGAAAAATTATTTTGATCTTTAAAATTTATCAAAATAGCTAAAGACCATGCAATATTAATTCTTCAACATTGCAACCCTCCTCCTTTTTTTCTACATTGTTGTGAATGACTTAAAAATTAATAGTGAATGAGCAATTAAGAGCTTTTAAAAGTATGTACTTTTGATTTCAGGACGCAAATTAAGAGGAAATCTTGCGTGACTAATTTCGCAGATTGTGGGGGAAAAAATCTATGCAAATTTTAAGCCGTGCAATTTTTCCTCTTTTTTTTGACTTTGAGCTGTTTTAGTGGTAACCCTGTAAAGTGGAAATTTTAGAAAATTATAAAGTATCAAACTAGGTAATTTTAAGTATTTTGGGTATACCTCAACCCTCAAATTTTAAATTGGTAGTCAATGGCTACTAACACCTTACAAAATGGTAGCCAAATTTCAGAAATGGTAGCCAAACTTAAAATTAAAAAAAAAGTGCGTAAAATGTGTATTTAGAAAAATATATTTAAATTTTAAAGCTCAATGTTTATATAAACAATGTTCCAAACTGCTACCTTTACGTTTCTTAAAAATAGATGCATGACTAAACATCATACATTATCCATTGCTCAAATATATCGTCAAAAAGGTTAAAATTAAAGAAAACATATGAATTTCAAAAATTTTAAAACTCAATGACATTTTGTTTTCTGAAACATGATTTGTTTGAAATAAGGAAGCACTTAGTTCTATTCAGAAATATTTCATGAACAAGTAATATATGCTTTGCAGTTTGTTCTCAGTCTATAACTAAATTTTAAGATAAAGAAGGCAGCATAAATGATTAACATAAATAATTGCAAGTATTTTAAAATTCATTTCTTCCAAATGTTGGAAATATAAATTTGAACTAGGGATGCACCGATTAATCGGCCACCTTGCCGATTATTTGTAATCGGCAAAATTAGGCCGATTAATCGGCGGGTACAAATATTTTTTATTTTACAAGAAATTATGATAAATACATTTGTTTTAGTAAACAAATGTAATTTTCTGCAAACATATAGAAATAATAGTGCAACTGTTTTCATGTATCGGTATTTTTCTCCTTTAACACAGCGCTTTTAGCTTACTATAATTTTCACAAAGAATGAAAGTCTTGGATTAAATAGCTATCAATTATTTAAACAAATTTACATCACATAAAATTTCATTGAAAATGCAACTTAAATTAGCCTGCTCACCGCAGCCTCCTCCCTATTTATTTAGATTTTCATGTCTGGTTAACATAATGCAACTTTATAAGCAACAACATGCAAATTGACTCAAAGAAATTTGATGTAAATTTAAAATTATTTTGGGAAAATTAGAAAAATTAATCGTCTGTCAGAAATAAATTAGTAACTATTGTTAAAATCGAAATTGTGAAAGGGAAAAAAGTGATGGAGAAGTTAGTATGATTAAACATAATAATCATGCTCACTAATCGGCAGCGACGATTAATCGGCCGATTATCAACAGCCGATTAATCGGTAATCGGCCAATTTGCTTATCGGTGCATCCCTAATTTGAACAGTATAAAATTGAGTACTTTCTAAGTCACATTAAATTTTTTATATAATGATACTGGAATATGTTATAAATACAGATAAATGATTTCTTTTCATGTAAGTGCATTACCGTAAAATCCCGAAAATAATACCGTAAAATCCCCCCTTTTCAAAACCAAATCGGTACATTTCAGGGGGGGGGTTATAATCGAGATTTTTTTTTTTTTTGATCACAAAACGATCGTATAAGAAAGATTTTGAGATGTCAAAGAATAAAAACATGACACGACCTTTTCGTCGTAAAAAATTGAATGGTGGCGCCATCTTTTAGTAAAAATAGGATTTTTAACAAGATTTCAAAAATTTGATTAAAAAGCAGTTAAAAACCAAAATTAAAAATGTGAAAATTTGCACTTTCCTTGTTTAGGAAACTTGCGTACCTAGTTTTCACGAAGTACGCAAGCATTTGCGATTCAGTTAGAATTCAATGGAAGTTTTGTGCAGCGATGATCTGTTGCGTTCATGCCAACGCTAGATTTCAAATTTCTTCTCGTCGGCGAAACTCCTACGAGACATATTGGACCAGATGCTGAGTAAGAGAGCGAAAGATCAACCACAGCCAGGGAGTCCTTTTACTCCCTGACCACAGTTGCTAGAGCGTTACCATCGAAACTCCAAGCCTTCTGTCTGAAACGGTTGCTAGGGACTACGTCATCACATTGGGGCCAGTTTCTTTCATTTTCCAGCTTGTTATCATACGCAAAACCCATTCAAGCTAGCTAGAAGAATCTTATTCCAATTGGATTTTATCACCAAAACCTTCATTTGGATTATAAAAGGTAAGTTGTGCTTTCTTTCATGCATCATATTCCTTTATAATCTTGAAATTATCTTATTTTTAAGTACTAACTGAAATTTCCAATACTTTCCGGATTAGTTGACTGAGCTTTAAGTTTACTTGATCTATTTCAGACTTTCTGTGCGAAATTTAAATATTTATTCATGGAAAATGCTTGCCTAATTGAAATTTCTTTTCCGGATTGTAAAAGCTGTACTTTTTCAAAATGTAACCGCCAGGTTCGAAAGTTAAGTCAAGAAGTTACCTAAACTAACCATTTTCCTAAATCCATCCAACGATTTCGTAATGAAATGAAATTGATGTATTACCTGTTAAAGGATTATAAAATATTTAAAGCGTTTAGAGTAATGCATTGACAAACACTTTGTATCTATTCTAAACTCAAATACAACCTGCCGACGAAATATCTATGAGCAGACATTTTCAGTAAAGTTATCCATTCCTGGCAAAACACCCAAGTCCTTCGTGTGCTGTATGATAAATATGCTGTAATATTTACATTGTAGATTGGATGATTTAATGATAAGAATTTTACTAATACTACTTGATTTTGGCACGTTTTTAAAAAGTTTGCTGAAAGTAAAATATGTACCGATTTAGGTATTGTATCCGACAATTAATTTCGCCAAAAATTTGCAAAAGCCATTTAGGTGAAATCTTCTTTTTCCAAACCTTAAAACTTGAGTTAATAAAATTAAAGTTTTTTTGTCAATAATTTTTTTGGATGTGATTTCAAGTTCGCTAATTTTACGCTAATCAATGAAAGTAAAATTTTTGGCGAAATTTCAAAAGCCATTTAACAATATTAACACAATTATCTCAAATTTGAAGAAATCAGTCAACGAAATAAATGAATCTATAAAACAAAATTAAAACTAACATAAATGTTGCGCTAAACACTTTTGACGCAATTTTATGATTGCGAAAACTATCGCACATTTAGACGAGTTTTGGTTTGGCGAAATTTTAACTGCTCCTTGATATTTTATAGATTCTAAATGGTATATGAAGGATTGGTTTGTAAAAAAAAAGTTTGCGAGTCAAGAAATTGAGCCAAATTTTTAGCTGCGCCAACAACTCTTCATTGTACCTTTAAATTTAGAGCAGTACATAAGGGCCGACAACCTACATTTGATCTCAACTAAAGAAATAATGAAGAAGCAAAGAAACTGATATTAAACGTTTACTACAAATTGCGCTTTTGTAAAGAAAAATCAAGCATGAATAAAGCCTTACTTATTAGAAAAAAAAAAGCTAAAAAATAATTCTAGTAAGCTGCCCACAATTTCTACTTCTCTCAGCATCATGATCATGAATATCCATTATGTATTAATATGTGTCAAAAACACCAAAGTATTTTCTTATGAATAATACTGAACTTTCAATTATAAGTACAAATAATAAAATCATATAAATTTTTAAGCTTAGGGCAGACATTTTAAAATGCTGTAATTTACTGACGGTAATGTCAAGTAGTAGTAGACAGTAAAATTTTGAGCTTTTGACGGATTTAGTTAGAATAGTAAAAATTAAATAAAACTTTTTTTAAAACCTATTAGTATAGGTAATTTTAACAAGCATGATTCGTGTTTTGTACTAATGAACATTTATATCATTACTTGATCATAACATTTTTTTCATTCCTGAATTTTTTCAGACCGACTGGAAAAGAATACCAAACAAGTGCTCGATTTCAAAAAAAAATGGAAAAAACTATGATGAGAAAAATAAAACTCATATTTTTTCGTTCCCTTAAGAGATCTTTGTAATTTATGAAATAATACACTGACATGTAAATAAATATTTTTTAGAATTGTACTTTGCATATTCATTTCAGAGAAGTTTTTTTGATCCAAAAATTTGATTTTCTTGTTTTCAAAATCAACAATTTTCCAACCGAGAAAAGTTTAGTAAAAACGAGCCAATAATAAGCCCCAATATAATCCGCTGGCCTCAAGTAAGTGACGTCAGAAATCAGACAGAAGGCTTGGAGTTTCGATGGTAACGGCTAGAGCGATAAGAGCGCATGGGGCTATCACGTGACGCGAACGAAATGCTGCGGTGCTGACCTTGAGGATAAACCGATTTGGATGAATGGAGAAACTAGGTCACGTCTACTGGCGCGCGTGTAATGGGGAGCGTTCCCGAAAATGAAATCTGCGAAATAAGGGGGGGGGGGGTTATATTCGGGATTTTTAAAAAAATTCTCTTTCAACAAAAAAGGGGGTTACTTTCGGGATTTTACGGTATGTAGTTATTACAGATAATCAATCTTTGGCTAATTTCATATGATTATTGTTATCTAAATTTTTGCACTCACGACCACATATTAAGCTATTGTGAAAAAGATATTTACTGTTAGAGTTAATCAAAGCATTTTTTGAAACTGATAAAAGAAAATTAATTGTAGAATCAATAGGTAATTTCAATTTCTAATGCTTAGTTAACATTTCAGAAGGGAAAGGACAATTTGTGGACCTTGCATTGATCAATGTAGTTATAATATATTAGTTTCTAAAGCAAAAATTAACAAATACACAGAAAATTCTGAAAAAAATAAGATAAATAAAAATCCCACTTTTCCCGGTTTATCAAAACCTGTTACTAACGTACGTACAGATAACATAAATAATTGTAAGCATAACAAAATATGGATAAATTAATTAATTTTAATAAATGAATTATCTACATGTCATTTTTGCTCTGCCCAAAAAAGTTTACGAGTTGTACCGTACCAAGTGAGGTTGCTCGCTGGTATTCTAATTTCACATTAGCTACCAGTTTTTTTTGGCTCTCTTTGCTTTATAAGAGGATTTTTGCCTCCAACTCGACTACTTTCGTATTCTATGCTGATGAGAGTATAATAGGCTCGAAACAGCTGTCCATGGATCGAAATAGCTGAGTTGGCGGTGTATTGCAAGTTCTAACTTGCTCTTATGAAGAAAAAAAATATTTCTTTTGTTATTTATTTTTGATACTTGTTTGCAAAAAAAAAAAAAAAACCCAATAAAATTTAAGCTTGGACAGTGCGGGTTAAACTCGGGCCAACCCCTGTTGTAAGATACTTCAAAAATATTTTATCTGATTTTTTTAGTATGTATAGCAAGAGCAAACATTCAAAATTTGGTAAAAACCCTACCTTTGGTTTCAAAACACTTTTCTCTTTCTTTTTTGGTTTTAATCACATAGTATAAACAAGCAGCAAAATATTCTTAAGTAAAAAATGATTATTAAACAAAAGAATAAAATGAGCCAAGGTATCGATGGTAGCATATAATAAAATCCCTCAAAACTTCCACAATAATTTAAATATTATCAGGATGGAAAAAGATTGAGATTTCAAACGAGGCCCCAATTTTCGTCGAATCACGTGTTTCTTTGTTTGCATGGGCGTCAAACTACACTTTTAAGGTTCATGTCACATCACGTGAACGACGAATTAAAATTAGGTTATTTAGTAAAATTACAAAATTAATACATAAAATGCGCCGAGTTACAGTAGTAGATAATAAGAAGCCTCAAAGATTCCAAAATAATTGAGATATTTTTAGGATGCGAAAGGATTGAAATCCCAAACAAGGTATGCAACTTTCGGCGAGGCACGTGTGACCTTGTGCGCACGGACGGCAACTCACGTGTTTTTGGTTAACATTATATGATATGAACAAGCAACTAAAATAATGAAAAAAAAACCCTCAATTAATGAGTAAAGTGAGACATGTTGTGGTAGCATTTAACATAAGTCTCAAAAGTTCTAAAATAATATAAATATTATCAGGATGCAAAAAGATTGATAGTTCAAACACGGTCCGCATATTTTGGTGAGCCACGTGCTTTTTGGTGGCATGAGCCACCCAAACTATGTTTCTATGGTTAATATTACAATGAGCAATTTTAATTGTATTAATAATACATTACAAAATTACTGTATAAAATGAGCCGAATTACGTTAACAGATAACAAAACACCTCAAAACTTCAAAAACAATTGAAACATCAAGATGCAAAAGGATTAAAATCTCAAACCAGGTGCGCTATTTTTGGCGAGGCACGTGTTTCTGTAAAGAAGCGATGTATTTTCCTTCATTGTCTAAATGTATTTTGACGCAAAAGAGCCATACTTTATCCCATTCATATGTTTTATGAAGAAAACTTTATTTCGGAACGGTCATTTCCGCTTAAACTTGCGAATATGAACAATCTAAAACAGGACGTTATTTCGGACACGCGTTTTAATTCGAGTGCTGCGAGGCTATAAATAACCATTTATACGGAGAAATAAAGTAAAAGAACAGTTATAAGTCAGAAATGCACAATTTACTAAATCCTGCAAGAGATTTTTCTGTTTTTAGGATCACATGTTTAGTACAGCGGAGTTATCGAAACTGCACATTTTGAAACAAATTTACTGCCGCGATTTTCACTTCAGTTTCTTTTTTGTAACGTTGCGCAACCAGCCACAACTGCATATGAATACGGTCAATATCTATAAAACATATTTAAGAAATTACTTATACTTGGATTCTGCAATGAAATAATTATTAATGATGGATGTAGAGACACATGCCGCTCCCGTAAGCTTTCGCCATTTGCCTCCTCCACGGGAATTCATTTTATTCGAGAAGTCTTGTGAAGGGAAAACGATGTATTTTCTACACAGACTACTTCAGCTTCAGAAAGACTGCAGCTAAACTGGGCTAAAAAATACCTTGGGTATCATTAACAATACCTCCCCTCCCTCTTCCTCCCCAATTTATTACCGAACTTTTAGTGGACAAGAGGACAATACCTTCGTCCCTGGCGATCTCACAGCCGAATTTTAAGTGGATGAGTGTATAATACCACCCCTTTCTAAGCCCCCGGCGATCAGACTGCCGAGTGTTTAGTGGACAAGAGGATTTGGGAAAAGGTCACATGTCAAGGTTAAGGTCGGGAAAGGGATGTAGCATTTTAAAATGGTAGCCACGTTGGCGACCTCAGTGAAAATAATGATCGCCAAATCATGAAAATTGGTCGCATTTGGCGACCGCGAGTGTTGACCTATAATTTTGGGCCTGATAAAAATGCCTTTTACGCTGTGTTCTATTTAAAACTTAAAGGTATTTTGTCAAGAACTTGAAATGTCACAGTGCAGCAGTGAAAATGAAGAATTATTCTGCGGAAGATCAATTTCAAAAAAAAAAAAACAAATGTGCACCTATATTATTTTCTATATAACGGATCATATTGTGTCAAATTAAGTCAACTTCTTATGAATTAAAAAATTCTTTTTGTTACAAATCAGTTGATACAGTTTCTATTGGCATGGCTTGGGGATAGGGGGTGTTGACTCCAGAAATGGTTTTTTGCACTCATGAAATATATAAAAATAACTACTTTCTATTCTTTGAGTTACAGTTATTCTATCAAATCCAATAGCATCATCACCACCGAGGGGATCTTTTTGAAACATTTGGAATTGTGAATCAGGTTTATAAATAATTATGTACAGATGCAGGGAGAACCTTTTTCTTTCGCTTAATGCGGAAAAAAGGATACAAAACACCCAACTCAAGTGTGACGAATTTATTTCATAGCAAAGGCTTAGTTGAAGACTTATTCTTAACCTCCAGATTGATTGTAAGGTAAGTCAGAAAGGATGTGACTGTAATCCACTGTAATATTTATATGTGCGTGCATTAAAAAAAAAATTGGTAAGCATTTTTATTCTTTTACTGATTAAAAACTAGTCTTTTCCTTTCATTATATCACAATATTTCCATGTTCCATATTGCCCTTTATTTTAGTTAATATAACAGCAATAAAAAATAACTCTTTTTTTTAAAAACAAAACTTTATTTTTTGCCATTTCTTGAGCTTTTACGGATGCGCACACAAAAACTAAAGTTCAAACATATCTAAAAAAAAGTTTTTTTTCATCAGAACATAAGTGCAATAACTCCTTTAAATTTTATTAGAGCAAATTAGCATGAACTTTTAAGGTCTAATGCCTTCTTTTCTTTGATTTCACGTGAAATAACGTACCCATTTTTGATCTGCAATATCCCCTTGAAACTGGTTTGTCTCAAAAAAAAAAAAAAAAAAACAATATTTTTTAGTAAAGAAAAGTATGTTCTTTCCAATGATGTACAGAAAACTGAAATTCAAGATGACCCTTTTGAGATATTTCCCTTTGAAATTGAGACAAAATTGAGGAAAAACATTTTTGACTGGAATTTCAACTCGAATAATTCAGCAAGTTTTTGAGCTATCAAGATGCCACTTGCACACCTTTTGGACATACTAATAATCTACAAATGATGGAAGAATTATCTTCAGAAAGTCATTCTCTCAGCAGATACAAGCTGATAACCTATGGTCAAAATTTTCCAAAATACAGATTTTTTACCAACTTTTGCAGCAAATTGCAAAAAATCCACAGTGCATTGAGCTTTTGTTTCACAAGTAGGCTATTCTATCCTAAACAGTGATCAGAATCACCAAATTTGAGCCTGATAATCGTCTTATGTCACGAGAAATAAAAGCACTAACTTGACGATTTCTTCATTTTTTTTCAAGACACAAAAAAGAGGCCTTTACAAAATAATTTTTATGGCTGAACCATAAGGCTTATGGAGCTATAATTTGGTATGACTTCATGCAAGTCTTATATGTATATCCACAAATTTTTTTATCAAAATTGGAGGGGTCAAGTGGGGATTTTCTCGAAATTTGCGACGCTTGACATGGAATGACCCGCCTTTTAAATTAAACATTTGATCATTTTTTAAGTCATTAAACGATTGCACATCATTGTTGTCAAAACTATCGCCAACATGATTTTTGCCAAAACCAGCTAGTGCGGTGATATTATTGTTTATTTTATATCTTGATTGCATGTCATTGTTATCCAAATTATCGCCAGCATAATTATTGCCAAAATAATGCTGTGCGGTAGTGGCATTATCTTTAACTCGCGAGAGCTCGCGCCATGTTTTGTCACACGAGCGCTCGCGCGGGGTCGAAAACGACCCCAATGTGTTGTTCTTCATTTCTTTTCCTGTTTTTCATGACTTCTTTATTTTATTTTATTCATTTATGTGTTTACACTAACAGAGATTTCTACAGTTATCAGTTTTTGTTTTGAAATGCATAAAGAAAGTTCTTTATGAACTATTACAAAAAAGCTCCAGCTCTCAAACACATCAGTAACATTGTTTGCGTTTCCCTTTGGTACAGGAAGAAAACTACTTTATTTCGAACTGGAGTACAAACATTAGCTCTAATTTTATTTCTCTGCCAAATAGTTTCTTTATCTCTTCCAATAAAGATGTCATCTGTATCAGGATTATCAGAATTTTCGCTAAAAGAAAATTTGCTTTTACTGTCAAAATCACTAAAGTTTTTTTTTTTAATTGCTAAACCTTCATCATCTGAAATGACACATATTCATCACTTTCACCATCGGCTAGTAATTAACTAAAATGCTTCATCCCTTGCTCATTTGGAATCGGCATCTTTTCTTTGTTATAAGTAGTGCAAAAGCAATTGAAAATATGAATTTTGCAAGGACAGAACTACATAATCATTGTGAACGACACGCTTGTTAACTGAAAATCATGGCTAGAAGAAGGATTGCTTAAAACTACTTCCTTTTCACAAAATGTTTCAAAATTCTTTGAATGGAACCGACTCCAAACACCGGTTCCGTTCCGAGAACTTTACTGACGTCAGTACTCGTAAAAGACTCCGATCACAAGAACCCCCCTAGTTTACAAGAATTAAAAGGATTAAAGAAAATTCCAACCACACCCACATATCAATCAAGGACACAATGGCAGCTACCCAAAAGATGGTTTCCTTATCTGTCCATGAAATTCCAAGAAATGGAAACAAAAAAGGGATGGGGTCGTTTCCGACCCCGCGCGAGCTCGCGCGTGTTAAGCTTATTTCTTTTTTTAGTACACATTTTACTTAAACGGCTTTAAATTCCACAATTGTGGCATTTATATAAGCGAAACCGGCATCTGCTTATATTATGAGTATTGAATTTACCACATTACCGACATGTTTCCCATTTATATTCAGGTACACGATGATGGCGGAACTTCCTAAAATTTTCATCCACTCCTTGAACTCTATGAAGCCTACTAATTTGTTTTTCTTCTCTCAGTTTAGCTGAGTAGACGAGCAGCTTTCATAGTTGTAGCGATTTCTACTGACTTTTTGAAACGGAATACTTTTAGATTCACAAAACAGTCTGTCTAAAATTGGACCACTACGGAGACCCAATAAAACGATCTCTTAAAACTACATCTAAATTTCCTTCAAACTTGCAATATTTAGCCAGTTCTTTTAATTTTGCACTCCATTTAGCAATATTTTCATCTTCACTCTGGCATGCTCGATGAAATTTATACAGGCAAATAACGATCTTTTCGTTGCTACGTGATTACTTAACTTTTCAACAAGTTCATCAAATTTCAAATCTTTGAGCTGTTTAGGTACACACAAATTTTGTAATAGCTTATAAGCAGGGCTCGTGAAATACGGTCGCCATTGGCGACCAAAGATTTTGAGCTGGCGACTAAGTTTTCAGCTTTTTTTTTTAAACTTTTTTCATTACTTCTTTTTTCACTCTTTATTCTTTTTTCCTGCCAAAGATAAAGCAGATGACGAAGTTTCAGAGCACATCCTGTAGAGGAGGGGACTAAAAAAACTTTATAATATCTTACCCCAAAATATTACATTCTCAGCGTCACGCCCCCCCCCCCTTCCCCATCGCCCAATCAGTTTATAGTTTAAATTAAATTACTGAAATAAATAGCTTGTTTATCAAGGCCACGGATGATCCCTCCTGTAGATAATCGAAAACATTCAATGTTGTGGTTTGTTCTGTGACACCCCCCCCCCCCCACCCCAGCTCCCATCTACCTAATTGGCATTCTGTATTAGGCTACTAATGTTAGAATGAATCGCTGAACCATTTAATCATCAGGAGGAGATGGGGCAGCTGTATTTTATTGTCGATTATAAGGTGCTGAGTTCTGATACAACTTCAGTCAAGTAACGCCCCCCCCCCCCGATCGTAAAAAATGTGCAAAAAATAATTCAAAACATCCATCAAAATTTCGAATGCTAACTGTTCCATGACCCCCCTTTTCTAATGCTTATTATTAGTAAGCTGTTGGCTGATCTTGTGCGCTTGAGTCAGCAAAATTATCACTGTATTGTGTCTACAATCCGTTTGCTCGCTTGGCTTGTTGGGAGTGATAGATGATGACACAGGATATATCTCTTATTTTCAAAGAGTTTGTTTCAGGAAAAAGAAATGAATAGCAATTGCAAAAAGAAGGGGTAAATGTAAAAGTATTTTGAAGCTTATTGGACAATTGGACAACTTTACTTTTAACATTTCAATGAAACTTTTAATGTTTTTTTTTTTTTTAGTTGGCAGAGCATTTTAATGAAACATTTAAGTTATTTTGAATTCCAGTGATTATATTCAAGAGATCTTCCGATTTTTTATTTGAAGAGGTCGGCAGGTATACTTTAGCAAACTGATTCAACAGATTGCAAAGAACTTTGTGCGGTAATTGCCCATGGACAGGGCTCCAGTTTCTTGAAAAAAAACTAGTAGCCAGCAAAAATTTCTGGTAGCCAGAAGTGCTAGGCAATGTTGCAGATTTTAACATCACAATTCATCACTAGTACGACATCGCGATATGCCAATATATCACGATGTTTCTATGTATTTTCTTTTTCATTTAATTATGGGGGTTCAGGGGGCTTGCATAGTCTCTCCCCTTTCCAGAACTGTGGATCACCCTTCAAATAGAAAGCAGGGAAAATGCAGCAACTACATGGACAGATTTATGGGGGCGAGAGGGGGGAGGGGGCAATGCCCTACCAGATTATTTGGGATGATTCTAAATAATGAAAGCATACCTGTTAAAATCATAAAGCGAGAAATCATGAATTTTTTCTAAGAAGTTTAGAAGAGTTCTGGAAAAGGCAGAATGCCCTTTTCTGATAAGAAAAAGCACTATTCATTAAATAGAAATGATAAGGCATTGGTGTCTAAAATAACTTTTAACGTGAAAGGGCAATTCTTTAAAGAAAAATATAGACAAAAACATTGCAAGCAATTAAAAAAAGAACAGAGCAAAATGTTTTCTAAAAATCTTGACCTGTCTGTTAGGGGAAGAGGGACCAAAGGTATATGAACTATTAAGGGTATAGAAAACCTAACTCAGTAGGACTAGTAATTTTATCATCTGAACTCAGGATTTTGTAGTTACTATCTCAGACAGCTCTAAATTAAGGGTGGAGGATATTCCTTTACTCACTTTCTAAATGCTTTTTAAAAAGTGTGATAATTATCAAAGTCTGAATTAGCCAGTCATTATCAATATTAAAATCCAAACAAACCAGTCATCAAAAGTTTTGGAAAATTTTTTTAAGTTGGATTGTAAAAAAAAAAAAATCGCTAGTTTTGAAATAATCCATTTGTCACAAATTGCAGGAAAAATGGCTGAAATTTGATAAAATGAGCTGCTAGTTTTTTGATAAATTGCTAAAAAGTTAAAACTCATTAGTAGAACTGGGGGAAAAAAAAGATTATCTATATAAAATCGTAAAAGCTAAACAAATTTTCAAAAATATTACGAAAAATCAAATAATAATTAGCATGTAGACAATTATTAGAGCTATTGTTTGCTCAAAGGAAAAAAAAAGAACTTGCCACCCCCCACCCCCTGAAACTCGGTCTTAAATTTTCCCATAGGCAACTACCACACAAAGTTCTTTGCAATCTGTTGAATCAGTTTGCTAAAGTATACCTGCCAACCTCTTCAAATAATAAAAAATAGGAAGATTGTGAAAAAAATCGGAAGATCTCTTGAATATAATCACTTGAATTCAAAATAACTTAAATGTTTCATTAAAATGATCTGCCAACTAAAAAAAAAAACATTAAAAGTTTCATTAAAAATGTTAAAAGTAACGTTGTCCAATTGTCCAATAAGCTTCAAAATACATTTGCATTTATCGCTTCTTTTTGCAATTGCTATTCATTTCTTTTTCCTGAAACAAACTCTTTGAAAATAAGAGATATATCCTGTGTCATCATCTAATCACTCTCAACAAGCCAAGTGAGTAAAGGGATTGTAGACACAACACTCATAATTTTGCTGACTCAAGCGCACAAGATCAGACATCAGCCTACTAATAATAAGCATTAGAAAGGGGGGGGGGTCATGGCACAGATAGCCTTGGAAATTTTGATGGGTGTTTTGAATTATTTTTGTGCACTCATTTTTTTCTGATGGGGGGGGGGGGGGTCACTTGACTGAAGTTGTATCAGAGCTGAGCACATTATAATCTACAATAAAGAACAGCTGCCCCTCCTCCTCCTGATGATTCAATGGTTCAGCGATTTATTCTAACATTAGTAGCCAAATACAGAATGCCGATTAGGTAGATGGGGGGGAGGGGGTGGCACAGAACAGACCACAACATTGAATGTTTTCGATTATCTACAGGAGCGATCCGTCGCCTTGATAAACAAATATTCAAGCTATTTATTTCAGTAATTTAAACTATAAACCGATTGGGTGGGGGGGGGGGCGTGACGCTGAGATTGTAATATTTTGGGGTAAGATATTATAAAGTTGTTTTAGTCTCCTCCTCTACAGGATGTGCTCTGAAACTTCGTTCTCCGTTTTGTCTACCGTTTTTTAATAATTTATTATTATTATTTTTTTAAGGTACATTATGCAAAAATTTATGCACTTAAACTAGGTTCATATTACGAATGTAAAAGTGTAGTTTAACTTACGGTCTTTGTTACGAAAGATATATTAGTAAATATGAACTTCTTTTACTGACAAAAGATAAATTTGAAGATTCATGACTAAAATTGAGATTATGAGCAAAATGCGCCATATTTTGTTTTTCTCCTGCTAAAGTAACCGTCAAGAAATCTAGCCCAGGTCTGGTTTAAGTTAAATTTTCAACTTCATTTACTTTGAGGGAAGTGGGGGGGGGGGGGCAAACAATGTTCACATTTGGTTGAGAAAAAATGAATCTCCCACGAGTGGAAAATCCTACATGTGCTACTAGTTCATTTATTTAAAGTTCAATCAGGGACGTCATTTCGAGTTTTTCCAGGGTGGGGGGGGGGGGGCAAAGGGTAAAAATACAATACAATTTCACCAGAAAACAACAAAAACCACACCCACTTATATGCAAATACAATGATTTCTCAAGATCAGGGGGGGGGGGTGGCAAATGACCCTCCCTGCCCCCCCTAAATGACGGGCCTGAGTTCAATTCAGTACGAACAAATATTATCTTTGCACTTTCTCTAACGACAGGGGTCCGCTCCGAACTTTGATTCATGAAAGGGGTCCGCTGCTTAAAAAGTTTGGAAAGCCTGATCTAGAACTTCGTAAAGTGGACCAACAAACCCCATGCCCAGACTACGTTGGTCCGTATTACGCAAAAATGACTATTTCAATTTCAATGACAACTATTACACAACTTACGTATTTTCTTCTGTGTTAGAATGGAAACATCAATTTAAAAAATTAAAACACAGCATATTAAATTAAATCATATATCAAATTGACCAACTTTTACTTAGTTGCAATTTATGCCTGAATCATCTGCATTTTCATAAGAGTCAACATGGCTTGGGTCTGCAACTACTTCACTATTAAAAAATTTCTAGAATATTTTTGTCTGATTCTTCTAAAAGTTTTGGTGTTGTTGTCTTCTAAAAAATGCTATCATAAACAAATGATGAAACTCCAAATAATTATGAAACAAAAGAACTCACTTTAGGTGAGGCACACAATTTCTTTCTCTGATCTTAACAAAAAACCGTGTAGAAAAATTAAGTTGCAGATTTCAGAAAATTGATTTGTTCTGCTGAAAAAAATTTCTGAAATCATTTTTTCCCAATGTAACTGCACTATGCGATTTCACAATAAAATTTGTTGGATTATAAGTGCTCTTCGTTGGCCATAAATGAAAATAAAAAAGATGAATATTGTTAAAATAATTGACACCGGTATACCGTGCGCCTCATACTGCAGAACTACAGACGCAAATTAGAAAGCTATTTCAGACCATTTACGTTTAATGCGGTTCCTAATTATGGAAGGGAAATCGATTGAAATTAGATAGGTTTTTACAATTAATATTTCATTCAGGTTGTTAGAAACTATTACAATATTTACAAAATAAACGATGCATATTATCTATGAGCTAAATGGTTGTAGTGAGTTGTCTGTTTATGAACTTAAAAGTACGCAACAACATCACATAAAAACAAGCAAATGACATTTATACATTTTGTAGTTCATAACGTATACTTTACGAAGAGAGAAATTTATAAATGTTAAAAAAAATCACCTGTCAGCACCAGCCGATTTTATATTGTTTATTTTGGTTTTCATGGCGCATCTTGTAATTTCAGTTACAGTTGTGAAGAATTTCTTTTTTTTTCTACCTCTTTGTTTAGGCATTAAAAAGTGTGAAAGAATTGAAGAGGTCCATGTGAAGAATCATCTTTTGATCAACTTGATTACTTAAAATTATTTACCTTATTTACTTAGTATGATCCGGTTTTGTCCCGCCTACGCGTAGCCTACGTGGATGGGCGCTCCGTGGATGGGCGCTCCGCTTAGTACTGTAAACGCGCCATCTGTCGGCCCAAAGCGCATTTATAATGAAATTTCTACGGGATTTTGAGTGTCGGACTTGGTAGATTTTTCAAAAATTATGGGCAATTTTTTTCAAAATTTCAACTCACTAGTATTGTAACAACTCAGGTTGATCTCCAAAAGCTACTGAAAAGAAATTTTTTTGCTTGGAAATTAAATTAACGCTTGATGTACACGACTCTGTCAGTAATTGCGTTCAGATTAAAAAATGAATAAGTTACTTTTGAAAAAGCAAAAAAATATATCTTTTTTTATTACATTTTTTCTAGGATTTTCAATCGTATGTGAAGTTATCAGCTGCCACTTAGCTGTTTCTGCGTTTTGCTAAATGCATTTTAAAACTTTAGGACGCAATAAAAATACTTTAAAAACTAATAATGCATCCATAAGCCCCATAAGGGGGGGCAAGGGGGGAGGGGCTCGAGCCCCCCCCCCCTTGGAAATTAATACTTTTTCTGCTTTTAGTACTATTTATTCAGAAAAAAATTAAAACTTTTTTTCTTCACCCATTAATGAATAAGTTATCAAAAATGCCAAATTGTAATAACTCTAATCTGCACTGAAATCGCTTTCAGAATTATAACATTGTCGACATTGTGTCTCTTCCTACATTCTTACATTCCATACAAAAAAATGCATGTGAGGGTAAGGTAAAAATCATTTTATTGGTGGAATCTTAAGTACTTTTTACATTAAAAAAATGTAACAAAAGCTGCTTTGTTATTCAAAGGCGCTTGGCAGCTATGGGCATCTGAATTTTCATATAATTGCACTGAAGCAACACGATTATTTTTGTAATTAATCTCAAATTTTAGTGAAATTTAATTGTATTCTTATTTGCTAGTTTTCAATTATAGAAATGACAAAGAAGTGTATATAACATATTTACACTTTTATAAGATAATTTAAAAAAATTATCATCTAAATCTCTTAGCGCTCTCTTGTAGAACTATTTTCTTTAGTGTTTCATCTCACATAGAAGAGTTGATCAATGTTCGCTCCTCACAGGTGTGATATTGTGACCTCTTCCTTGTGCACACCATAGTTCTGATGCAGTCAAGATTTTCAAAATGTCTTGCAACTGAATCAAATTTAGTCATCCTCACATTATTTTTTTAAATGACGTTCCTGGCCCTTTCAGATGAAAATAATTTATTCTGTATTGTTCTTCAACATTGACTACTTTTACTTGCAACACTTCTCCTAGCCTCCAGTAGTCGCAAACTTTGACCTTGAAAAAAAAAATTAAATGTGAAATTTATTGATATCCTATATGAAAAGAGCTTTCTTAGCTTTCCAATGAACTATGTTTGAGATAAAAATTTTTGATAGAAAAAAATTATAGTTTACAAGACAAAGCATCAAAATGCCCCATTTTTCTGTTGCCAACAACAAAAACAGATTATACATATCAAAGAGTAAATTCAAAAAAAAAAAAAAAAAATGTATAAGGAACTAAAAAGAATGCATATGCAAATTTCTATCAAAATCAAAAATGGTGATGCACCCCCCCTTTGGTTGATTTAAAATGAAATGATCCTATATATATATATATGTCTTTTAACTGTAAACTATGAAGAAAATATGTGAGCCCTCCCCTTAAAATTTCGCATATGGGCGCCCATGAATGCATCACAAAAAAAATATTATTTTCCCATACATACACATGAGTGCAGCAGCAAACAAGTCTTATGCACTTTCGCCCCATGATTTTTTTTAAAGTAAGTAATTTTTAAAAAGTTACATTAATTAAAAACCGTTTTTAATATTTTTAACTTTATTTTTTAAAAAGAGTTATGAATTCAAATTTAAAAAATTGAAAAAAAAAAAACATTTTATTCAGAGAAATAAACTTGTTAAATAAAAAAATAAGCGAAAATTAAAGAATAATGAAAATGAAAAAATAAATAAATAAATAAATAAAGATTTAAAAAATCATTCATTTTTAACTCTGAAATATGGGGGGGGGGGGCACTAAGGATGGATCCTTTACTTTTGAAAGTGAGAGAGCAGTCATCCTCTTTATCCCCTGTACGAGCCGCCTATGCTTCGAATGTCCCCCCCCCCCCAAAAAAGCCCGAGACCCCACCAGAAAGTGAAAGAGAAAATCTTTAAAGCTTTTCCCCGTAACAGTTTAGGGGACGGCATTATTTCCCCTTGGCCCATCCGCCATCCCTCAAGCACCTCCGTAAACGAGACTACCTCAAAATGATATAAAAAATGAACAAACAAATAAAACTAATATTAGCTTGCCTAAAAAATAGCAACAACGCAATCAGTGCCAGGAACACTCCCCACCCCCCGTTAGTACACCCCGTTAGTCCCACACTGAAATGAGTTCTTTCAAGGCCAAACATTTTTGTATCGGGGCACACTATACAAGTAGGAGAATGAGGAGCAAAGTGAAATAGAGGGGCAAAGTGAAATGGTGAAATATTTTCAGTTTGCAGCGCCACTTTTCAAGCAATATTTTAACTAAGTTCCTGAACATTTTGTTGATTCCTGTCAAGAACTAAATAATTCAGGAGATAGACGAAAAAACTATACAAGTGGTTTTTAGAATTTGAGTCACTTATTGTAATATTCGGAGGTTTCGAAAAATATTTATTGTCTTTAAAATTCTTGCATTTATCGTTTTAAGTGCTAATTCGGATCTACTAATATCCAGTGCAGTACTTATTTAGTTCATGTTAAGCATTTTTTGAATTTAAATGCTCAATGCAGTTCGTCAAGATGCTCGCTGGGCAAAGTGGCTGATGCAAAGTGAAATTGTTCATTTTGTTTACTTATTCATTTATGTTTTTTTTCGCACTCATTGTTTTACATTACTCTATTATTTGATTGATAAATATTTCATTTACATAAGATGTGTGAAAGTAAACATTTTAAAATAACAAGAAACATATCGCTGTGGAAAATGATAAAATTTTAATCTCATGAATAAATTAAGAAAAAAAAAAGTGTGGCACTTAATATCTTAAACTAGCTTATATTTAAAAAGAGTGCAAGTTGCTCGGGATAAAAATGTGCTTTGCCCGTTGGCCCGTTAGGTAACGGTTGGCCCCGTTATCAGTATTGTTGGTATTAGATAACGATAAAAATACCATCGAATGAATCGGAATGAATTTCATATCAGTTTCAGAGAAGCCTTATCTTTCAAAATTCTCATTAAGATTATTATTAAAACAAGCTGCGTGGCCTGGCGTTGCACGGGCTACTTTAGAAATGAAAGCGATGTCAAGTGACACATCTGCTTTCGGCAGAACAACAAACTCGCCGCCACGGCGGCTCGCTATGGCCAGCGCCCTCTACACACAGTGACAGTTGCCAAAACAATACTTTTAACAAACGCCATGTCTCGAGAAGAGCGAATTTGAAGATTTTTTTGAAATTTCTTCAGAATTCCTTTTTTGAACCTTATGTTAATTAAAACTAATGAGGTCTGAAAAATTACGATCGATCGGTACCTGGTTCGACGTTCAGCTCATTGGCAGATACATAGAAAGATACTCAGTTTTCAAAAAAGTAGAGTACTGTTCATAGTAACCGTATACAACTATTCTCAGGAAATACTGGTTCGAATTAAAAATTATTTTTGTGTTGAACAGCCCATTTTATCAGGAAGGCTTTAGGCTAACTAACATTGCACTATATGTAAGGAGTTATTATTTTAGTTTAGAAATCTTTCTGGTCGAAAAGCACGAGCGGATTAGTTTCCACTCTCCTCGAGAGATGGCGTTCATTGGAGGCATTGTTTTGGCAACTGTGTGTAGAGGTCGCTGGCCGCAGCGAGCCACCGTGGCGGTGAGTTTTAACGGACTCCGTAAAAAATTAGTAATTATTGCAAAAGTTATATGCGAAGAATACATTGCTGAAATTTTATTGAAAGTCACAAAAATGGAATACAAAATTTACATAAAAGATGTCTATGATATTATCAATATTATTTTGTTAATTTACCTTTCAAAAAACCTGAGTAAGGAATTTTTTTCAAGCTTAGACTAGCAAAAATAATGGATACCGGTCAATTTTTGTGCTGACCGGCAGCGGTTTACTGGACCACTAGTTGTGAATTGCTGATTTAGAAAAACTGATTGCTGATTGATGACGTGTATATTCGTGAAATCTCATTTCACTTTTCACTAAAAAAATTTTTACTTTTTTAAAGGCACTTTTAGATAATTTCAATTCTATTTTTCTCTAAAACAGAAAAAGCAAGAAAAGTTTTAAATTATGGATACAAAGCAAATTTTTTCAAATGGGAAAGGGGGCGAAATACTCAATTCATATTACATCGAAAAGCGACAAAAAAACATACAAACTGAAAAAAAAAAAACACTTATTTCCTAGAATCGAGGGAGGAATCGTTCATTTCTGACCCCCCTAAACGAAGGATTATTATCTTATTAACTGAAGTTATTGATAAATCGATTAACTGTAGTAAAATATTCATTTTTGTGTAAGACAGATTTTAAAAATGTTTTTAAAGTGCAAATTTGCCAAAAAGTATGTATCCCTTACACCTGTTTTGGAGCTACAAGAAACACCTTTATCAATACAGAAAGATGTTGTGTTGTGTAGAAAAATTGTACAATTTCAGAAATTTTTTCACAGAAACATATATTTTTGAAAAACATAACTTAGTGTTTTTAGTATGGCTCTGACAACAATATGTATGACCTTGAGAGGGTTACTTTCAATTCGGAAAAAGAGAAATTTTACTACCAAAAGGCCCAGGGGTCGCACCCAAAAGTGAAGGCGTCAACAATTTTTGTGACTTTCAATAAAATTTCAGCAATGTTTTTTGCGTTTTTATAACTTTTGCAATAATTACTAATTTATTACGGAGTCCGTTAAGTATATATGGTCACACTAATTTCTTCATAATAAGAGGTTCAATAAATTAATTTGTTTCTGAAATAAATTGTTTGGTTAAGATTTAAGCATTTCTTGAACAGTCATGTTATGTTAGTCACACACAATGATGTTATGTTAGTCACAAGTCTTATGGTTAGAAAAAAGGAAATTCTTTATGAACAACCTTGTCAATCTAACTGTGTCCATAACATAGAAGAGATCAGGGGAAAAAATGTAAAATATATTATTTCCATAAGAAAATAACTGAATTAATTCATGTTTTTGTGACTAACATAACAAGTAAATCAGACTGAATAGTTACTAACTTTGCAATATTTATTTTATGATAAAACAAAAAATATTATATATTGCTGTAAAGCAAAAGAACCATGCTTCAATAATTAAAAAAAAAATCATTATTATTTGTAGTTTTTTTAACTATATATTAATATGAAAAATATGTGATGTTTTGCATAACTGCATATCTTATCTTTACAGCTATTTTGTAGGTGTTTAGAGTAATATTTTGTGAGAACTGAGGTTAAATTCTAAAAATTTGAAAAATTGTCTTTAAAATGATATATCATACAATGTATATATTGGAAGATGAAAAAGTCATGTCTAGGTTGACATTTACATGGAATTACCCGACCCTCGAATCGTGCAGCATTCCGGCTAATACAGGGTAATACAATAGTAAACAAGTGTTAGAATTTCTGGTACTTAAAAGTGTGACCAAATTTGCGCAATCTGTACTTTAACAAAGATTGATAGCTCTAAAATTTAAATGCAAAAACCTAAAACTCGCAGATATTTTTTTTTTTTGACCAGTCAGGTATTGAAACCAAAAATTGCAAACTTCCTTTGAGTTACCTTGATTTATAGACCATTACTTGATTAGAGTCACTGCCTAATCTTTCCTTCGTTTTTTTTTTTAGGTTAGTTTCGAGTATCAAGTTTCTTTTAAGTAGTTTCTGTTGAACCTTTAGTTTCTAAAATAGTATCTTTAATAGTTCTTTAGTAGATAATAATCAAGTTACTTTTTGGCTATTTTTCAGTTTCAGTGAAATCTATAATATTTGAATGAATTAACAACCAACTATTAGTACAAATAATTAATGATCATTTTTTTTGAAAATCATTTAATTTTGAAAGCAATTTAAATAAAAGTAAAAATGTTTGAAGCTAGAACTATTCCAGTAAAATTCATTTTTCTAACAAGTGCAACCAGTTGGCTGCATTTAGCGAATTTTTAACCTCTGTAACCACATGACTGAGTTAAATGTAATTCTACCAATGAAGTAACATTTTGCACGATCAATTAAGGCAGAAAGAATGATCATTAAATGAATAGTGGTGTATTGAAATTATACTGTGATTCATTTAAAATGGCAGTAATATTTTTCCTTTCAGGGATGAAAAAAAGGACTTCAGAAGTTTTTTCAGATTTAGCTGTTGAAAGTAATGTTGCAGGGTGTGACAATTGCAAGTTCATCAATGATTTTAGTACATTTTTGAGAAAACAATGCAAAAGTCTGGAGAAGGAAAATTATGAACGAAACGAAGAACTTGCTTTATTAAAGGCAAAACTAAAAATGCGGAAGGAAAAATACCGAAGCTTGAAAAACCAAATGAAGGAACTTAAAAGAGAAAGTACCGTAAAATGGGGTGTATAGGAACAGCGGGGTCAATCGGAACAAAACTTCCCGACCGTACAAAGAAATTCTTCATAAATATACTATTGAGTATTTTTTGCCATGAATTTTTTTTTTAGAAAGGTAAGATCATAGGAAGTAGGAAAAAATTACTTTTGTCAATCTGGCAACGCTACTGGCTTCTAAAGAGGGCTGCACGTTGAATGCTAGAAAACATCACATTTTCATAGACTGCAAAACTTCATATGCAAGAACAAATCTTCTTATATTTAAAAACTATGAGTGGTATGTTTCAATTACACATGTATCTGAACAACAGAATACCACATTAGAATTTACATTTTTTATCAATTGTGTCATAAAAGTGAAGAATTCTGAAAAATGCCATAGGAAAAAAATTTGCGGGGTGAATCGGAACACTTAGTTCTGTTGTTCCAATTCAAACTTATTTGAAGGAAACTGTTTGAAAAATCAAGATTCTAACCCTAATTCTTCTAATCAAGACAAGGACAAGGATTTATTACTGTTTATCCCTTCTCGTGAGCAACTAGATCTTAGAATGACAAAAGTTGCAGATTTCAAAAGATTTTTTCTCCAGGAGACTTCTTTTTACTTAAAATAAAAGGGGGAAAGTCACATAGACTTTATGTAGTAAACGTCCAGCACACAGACAGTGATGAATAAGCGAAAAAATCTTTCAGGACAATCCCCGAAACCCAGAAATTTTAAAAAAACTAAAGAAAAGGTAGAGTTCATCCCAGGAGATGTTATGAAAAAACTTAAGCCAAGTCACAATTGCTAGTTTTAAGGACAAGTACATATTTGTGGACGACATGAGTGACTTCCATTCATGTTAAATCTTTGTATTTCAATTCAAAAGTATTTCTTAAAATTACTTTTCATTTTTCATAAGTTCAAAATTATTTTGAATTTTCACAAATTATAAACGTTTACTGGTACTGAAATTATACATTTATTTGACAGTAATTATCTGTTCTTATTCTCCCCCATCTATATTACTCATGTTTGTGAGACCTATTACAGATTAAATTGAAAAAATAAAAATTTTAACAAGTGTTCCGATTGACCCCTATCAGCGGGGTGTTTCGGAACACCCATAATTTGCTATATATTTTAATAGTAATTGTTCAAAATCTTTTGTCTTTGCTTGGAGTATCAAAAGTAAAGCAAGACCGAAGTTTTTGTCCAAAAAATAAAATTAAAAAAAAATCTTTTAACTGCTTTTTTTACAATCAAAGCTGAAAAGTGTTCCGATTAACCCCATTTTACGGTATTGCATTAGCTGAGTCAAATGTAGTTCAAATTGGAAATTCAACTGTTGTAGAGAAGAGTAAAATAAGTTTGTGTCGTACATTAAGTCCTAGTGTATTTACAGGTGATTTGTTAGATATTGTTTTTGGAAGAGAAGTTTTATAGTCCAGTCAAATTAGGTCATGAACCGGACATTCAAAAAATACAATTGCCACCTATGCCAAGTTGTTCAGTATGATAAGGAGATAATGTATAAAAAAGTCTCACGAATTTGAGCGTCGGGTTTGGGAGTTATGGGGGGGGGGGGGCGAAGAAGGGGCTTAAAATGCTGATTATTGCTTTATTTCAGCTCTATCTCAATGACTTCCTTTGCACGAAAATGTTATTTTTATAAAATTAAAGATGTTACATATTTCTTATATTTCAAGAAAAAAAATTTGCGTCAGTCCGTTCTTCGTGGGGGGCGGGGGGGGGTGCCCCCCCCCCCTTTTTGAGCTTTCCACTTTAAAAATGCAAAAGCATATGCGCAGATTATTTTAATGTTTTTTATATGCCATATTTGAATACACCCCCCCATCCCCCCCCCCCAAATAATGGAAACTATTGACCAGATCGGAGCAAATCCCAGGATTTTGCAGCGTTTTTGATACATTTCAAAGTTTATTTCTATCAAATATTAATCCAGATAAAGTTGAAGGGAGTAAATTAAATGTTTTTGAAACATGATTTAGACCATCTGTTTGATATCTGAAGCCCACTGTCAACATTAGCGTCACTCTGTGTGCCTACCTGCCTCGCTGGTAAAAACTGAAAACATAGCTGAATTAAAGTAAAACAAACGACAGAAATCTTTTAGTTTAAAAACTGCCTCTTTTGCTAGATGAAGTCTTTCCTTCCTCTTTTCCTACATCATAAATGAATAATTAATTTGAAGGACAGATCTCGTAAGTATTTAACACATACACATATTAAAAATAAAAATTATTTTAACATAAAAACTTAAATGATTACACATTTTTTTTACCTTTTCACTATACTTTGAAACATTGCTATGAGGTGACTTTTTCATTCAACACGTTATTTTTGCTCAGTCATCCATCATCAAACCATATCCCAGATGATCATAGGAAGTTCAAGATGAAAGAAGGAGCAGCGGATGAATTTTTTACAAGCTAATTCTGCAATGGGAGGGCTTTAATTTTGGCATAACCACATGCACTCGGGCACTGGTGAAACAGCTTGTGTGAGACAATAATTTTCTATAGCTTTAGTCAAAACAGTTGTTCGAGGAGCTTTTGAATCAACGTGAACGGCTGTTCGAGGGGTAAAGCACATGATTCCTCCCATAGCGTGGTACATATTGTGACCATCAATAGGCTAAACGTTATAGTCCGCGTAATCAAAAACAAACGGAATATAGCCCTTCTCTAGATTGATGTCCTCGTTACAGATCTTTCAAATCCTATTACTTCACTATATGAAGAGCCCAAACCCCATTTTTGATATTATATTGACAAGTAGCCTTGATACAAATCTCCTGTGTAAGTACATAGCTGTACCGAATTGAATAGGATATAGAAAGGAACGTGGTCTTGTTGAAGAAATTATCGAATGAGAAATAGCAGTCACTTTCCTATGAATAGCTTTTTTAATTTCCTTCGTTTGTTTTTTAGGCTTAATAATCTGAGAGATCAGTAACTGGAGAGATTCTGGAATCAACTGTGGGTTTTCGTTTCGTATTTCTTTAAAAGAAGGAAACTGGGAACAATTATAAACTTGATTTTTTATGTCTCGTCTTATTGAGCATGGCAGTTGTTTCAATAATTATTTTTACCTCTTCAGCTTTATCTGTGTACCATTTATTGAAAAGTATTTTGAACACTGTCTCATTAAAATATATTCACACCTGTAATGGTCGTGACATTAATACTGTCCCCATAGTGTTCCACGAGTTTTCTTTTCAAATGGTTGTCATGTTATGGCTCTACACAAGGATTTAGCCGGCAAAATAAATCAGTGAGCTCCTTAAAAGTGTATTGGCATCCATCGTTCTCTTCCAAATATTGGCACCACTTTTTAAAAGTATCTGCTCTTGACGAGTCTTTCCTTGATCCACCTCTATTTGCGGCTTCTGCAGACTTAGATACGTCAAGTTTAAACATGGATAAACCGTATTTGTGGTATCTTCCATCTGTTTGAACTAAGTTCATCGTGTTTTGCAAGTCTGAAAGTACTTCTTCTCCCCAGGAATCGTGTCTTTTCAAGTCATCCTAGGGAATTGCATTAATATATGCTATAGTTTTTGCTTCAAACCAAATTTCTTTGGTTTATTTCTACACTTGGATACATCTATGCATTTTTTTCCGCACAAAAAGTAAAGTGATTTGAAGTCAAAAGTGGATCTGAGAGGCTTCTGAACTTAACTACTTGCTGATGCAATACTAGGTGGTTATGGTTACAGATTTCGCATGTAGTTCTTGCGGCATTTTAAATGTACTTCAGTTACATTCCTATTCATATAAGCGTCTTTCGCTCCATCCTCTTTAATTTCACCATCGTTTGGCGCAGTATAGCGTATGAAGGCTCTTGTGCCAGTAAACCCAAAGTAACCAACCAACCAACTAACCTTAATTTCACTGCATGTCAGTATTGTGCTCCATCCTTTTGCAAATACATTAACTACTATACCGTCAGCATCAGTACAAGGCTCCCAAAATACGATTCATTTTTGCAGCACTTCAAATTTTGTTCATTGTAAAATTCTCACAAGTTTAGCATTTCACTGATTTTTTAACTACATTTTAAAACTTTTTAACATATCTATTTCCTTAAATATGCAATCTTATGCACATTATATTCGGAACTGTTTATATTCAAAGTATTCTAACAACTGAATATTTTATATTTATATATTTACAAAAATTATTTATTTACCACAGTCAGTATTAAAACGCATCTTAACGGGGCAGGGCGGTGATCATAACCAACGACTGGTCTATATGTCTATCTATTTTAGTACTGATCTGAATGGACACATATATAGACAAGTAAATTAAGCAGCAAAGTGAACCGCTGAGTGCTCTTAATTGCAACCGGAAACGAAATTTTTTAGTGTAAATAAGGGAATCTTTTTAAGACTATGATACCCCTTTTTATGAGAAAACGATGATGATACTGGAAAATACTCAGATGTTTTCGGGGTACTTAGTAAATGTCCATTTTGAAGTTCAAGCTGGATACCTGCTCTTTTCCAGAACTTTCGACCTTACAGATTTGTCTGGAGCTCTGTTCAGCCATGTGTCTTAAATACGAAACAAAAATTGGTAATGTATTATCCATTTCGTATTCATTTTATCAGTGGTCCAAAATTGTAAATTACAGTGCCAAGTACGCTGTAGCAAAAATAATTTAGGATTGCTATAGAAAAATTCATAATAAAACCATCGACAAAAAAAATATTAAGGTAGGTACTTCCTATTTATTACCACAGCTCTCAAAAATTCAAAAAAATTGCACTCTTGAATTTATTTCTTATTCAGTAATGCAACTGAACTAAATTATTGTTAACTTTTTGGAGATGCAAATAAGGTCCGCCCTTTAATTTATTAGGGGAGGGAGCGATTGGGGGGATGTACTAAAAATGACATATAAAACATTAAAATATCTGCGCAGATACTTTTGCATTTTTAAAGTGGAAAGCTCAAATAACATTTTTTTTTGGGGGGGGGGCACCCCCCTCGCCCCCCTCGAATGACGGACTTGCGCAAAAATATCACTTGATACTTAAGTAATATGTACCATCTTTAATTTTATATACAATAACATTTCCGTGCAAAGGAAGTCATTGAGATAGAGCTCAAATAAAGCAATAATCAGTATTTTAAGCCCCTCCTTCGCCCCCCCCCCATAACTCCCAAACCCGACGCTCAAACTCGTGGGACTTTTTTATACGTTATCTCTTTATCATACTGAACAACTTGGCATAGGTGGCAATTGTATTTTTTGAATGTCCGGATTCGGCCTTTTTTTGACCTAATTTTACTGGACTATTAGCCAAAAGCTGTCTAAAATCTTTTGCCGGTACTTCAAAGACACCACTACCTGTTGAACCTCTGAATGAAATTTTATCCTTTGTTTCTTTCAAATTTGGCATTGACATTAAATTGGTCAGAACTTACATAAGCCAGAAATTGAATGTATGCCACAAAGCTTTTCGTTAGTTTAAAAAATCCCTTTGTATATATTTTTTGTATAAAAAATAAATGTTTTTTAAAAAAATAAGTACTTGTTTCCTTTATTGTAATTGTAAAAGTTTTCTTCTAAAGCAATTTTGTAAATTTAACTGTATAAATGTTTGCAGCTGTAATATATGAGAAAATATCTATTCAGTGAGAAATAAATATTAAATATCAAGAGGTAATTGAAGGAATCTTGACAAAATGTTTTTGATTCCCCCTTGATAATAGTCCAGACAAAAAAGTTTCTGCGAATCTGATTTGTTTGTATTTTAATATAATTTTAACTAATGGAAAAAAATACAGTATTTTGTTCAGGTTTCCCTAATAGTCCTCTTCTACCTCAAAGCTTGTTTTTTTAAAGTGAAGCCCATTTTAGTACAGTTTATAACGTTTTAGTTTATTTAATCTTTTTTTGACTCATTTAAAAGTCAGTTTTAAAAAGCCCTTTCTTCTCACAGTGATTGACAACTAACTATCTGCATGATTGAAGTGGTACATTATTCGGGTCCTCTTTCTAACTATAAATAGCCCTCGTTTACACTTTTCTTTGGATAAACTAAACTTGCAATACACCGCCAACTCGGTTATTTCAACCCATAGACTGCAGTTTCGTGCTTATTATGCACTCAACAGCATGGAATACGAAAGTAACCGAGTTGGAGGCAAAAATCCTCTTATAGAGTAAAGAGAGCCCCCCCTCCCCCCCCCAAAAAAAACGACAGCTAATGCAGCATAATAAGCATGAAACTGCAGTCCGTGGATCGAAATAACCGAGTCGGCAGTGTATTGCATGTTTCTGCCTTAGCCCTTGCTTAGGGGTGGTTACTCACTGCTTTATACCCAAGCTCTGCCTTAAAATTTACGAGTTGTACCATACCAAGTGTGGTTGCTCACTGGTATTCTAATTTCACATTAGCTACCAGTTTTTTTGGCTCTCTTTTGTCTATAAGAGGATTTTTCCCTCCAACTTGGTTACTTTCGTATTCCATGCTGATGAGTGCATAATAAGCACAAAACTGCAGTCCATGGATCGAAATAACCAAGTTGGCGGTGTATTTATTGCATGTTCCTGCCTTAGCCCTTGCTTAGGGGCGGTTACTCACTGCAATATAGGAGTTGTTTTATTATTCCACTCAAATACCTAGAATTATCAAGATTCTCTTTAAGAATGATTCTTCTGAAACCAGGATTTTAAAAGAATTATTAAATTCCGAAAGATTTTAGTAAATTTAGTGGAAGCAGATTGTAGAATTTGGATAAAGGTTGTACGAATAAAAAGGTGAAAAAATATGGTTTGCTTTTCCTCAATCACAAAAAATCTAAAATTGTGTTTGTAGAACTTAAATTTTTAGAAATTTCCTGGTAATTTTAAAAAAATTTTTGCTGCATCTAGATAAATTCTTTTCCATATTTTCTGTAATAAATGCAACTTTCATTACTTTATAAATATTTTCGCACAACAAACAGTAATTCTGTTAGACTTTTACGCTCCTTAAAATATTTTTTGGAGATAATTTGTACAACACCAGCTCAAAAGAAACTTTATTACTCAGTTACTATTTAATTAATTGCATTCACCATATTTTGACTGAAAACTATTTGAAACAATTCGAACACATGAAATGTGTCTTGTTTGTTTATGAAAGGCGATTAATTATTATATATGTATAATTATAAAATTAGGTGTGCTTAAGTAATAGGGTCCTTGGTTTAAAAAAAACGCCCCCCCCCCCACACACATTTTCGCTTAAAAACTATCAGGTATTTTTTCATCAACTCACAATCACCCCTGTTTTTTAAAGGCAAATTAAAAATACAGAAGGAAAAATGCATACTTGAAAACCAAATGAAAGAATATAAAAGAGAAAGCATTGCATCAGTTAGCCAAATCTAATCAAAATCGGAAATTCAATTTTTATTGACCAGAATAAAATAAGTTTGTGTCGTTTATTAAATCCTAGTATATCTACAGGTGATTTATTAGATGTTGTTTTTGGAAGAGATGTTCTTTCTAAAAGCTGTGTTTTAAATAGGAATCGTATCAAAGACACCCCTACCTGCTGATACTCTAAATGGTATTTTGTCATTTGTTTCTTCGAAATTTGGTATGGATGTTTCAATTGTCAGAGCTGCTGTCAGACAGAAGTTGAATACATGCCACAAAGCTTCTGGTTAAGTCTGAAAATCTCTTTATACATATGTTTATTTTTATGCATATAATAAATATGTTTTTTAAAATATTCCAGTTCCATTTATTCAAATTTTGAAAGTTATTTTGTGTTGCAATTTTGAATTCAATATGCACAGCTGTTATATATGAGATTAAAGATTAAATAATTGTAGGTATTTAGAGTTAATAATTGGTTATTACAGTCGAGTCCCGATCTCAAATTTTTATCCATAGAATATTCCTTTTTTTACTTATTATTTAAATTCCATTTTTAAAAAAACTGCTCATATTCATAATTTTTGGAAGTTTGTCCCAAATATTCTAAAATTACATTAGTTTACCTCATATTTTTTGCAGAAATAAAGAAAGTCAATACTGACATAGATTCAAATTTTTTTTACTGGGTCTTATTTACAAATATTGTTCATATCTTGAAAAGTAGCATAAAAAGTTCCAAACAGTAGGCTTGAATTTTTTTAGCAGTGCGTAATTGACTTTTAAGCGACTTTATATTACTTGTAGTAGCCACTTTATCAAGGATTTATACTTTTCGGTACAGAAGGGCAATCTTAAGGGCCTACAATAAAAGTTTCGAGTGGAGAAAAGTATCGCATATGCTATATTTTTTGTAAAAGGGAAAAACGAAGCTCAAAAACTAATATTTTCTCAACCATCAACTCTTGTAAAAACAATTTTTAAATGCTTACACATTTTTCAAGAAAAAATATTACGGAATTTTTCTCGAGTAGAAATCTTGCTTGCAAGCTGTTAAAACTATTCTGTTATACTATGTATAGTTACTGAATACCTAAGAACAAAGAACACAAAAATGTTTCGTTCTATTCGAAGTATTCAAGAGTTATTGAAGGCAATGGAAACACATTTCCCCATTTAATAACTACTTTCTTAAAAATATTTTAATTTTATGAATTTTTACTGAAATAACTTGTTTTAGTTATTATTATGATTGTGACTTACATTTTTAGATTTATATTTACAAGATCTTAAATCTGCAATTTGATGACGGAGGAAATGAAAAAGCTAACACCTGGTTTACCAATGAAAATAAACTCATTTATTAGTTTTTGTTGATGCCAGCTTTTGAGGTGTGTGCGAAACACTTGCATCACATTTTTATTGTTCATCCTCAATTATGTAGTCTTCTTAACTGGGCGTTTTCCAATTCCGCAGCAACTGTGGAATACATACTGTGGGCAGACAGTATGTTTTTTTTTTTTTTGAAATAAGAGCTGGCAAGAAAAGAGCATAACTGTCTAATTTTAAGTAAATTTGTATTCCATAATCTATACTAATTTACTAATGTATGCCGCCCCTATAAATATCCATTTGAATTCAAGAGGGAGTACCACAACTGGGGTGTCAAACTGGTAGTTGCAAGTCTTAGTTTGCGCCCAACAATTTCTGTTTCACATAGCTAGACTTTCATATTCATGTCTAACTTATTTCTTTGAGTTACACCAAAATCTGGTGTGGACTCCACATCACTACGTTTTACGTCTATTACATAATCGAGTTTTTAATAACTTAAAACAGTGGGGGGGGGGGGGGTGCAGTGCACTCATGAACGAGTGTTAAAACTTAGATAATTATACTTTCAAGTGCAATGTTAATGAAAAGTAATATTTTAATTAACATCTGTGATCTGTCTCAAAATCATCAGTAGTATCAGTAATTAAAAAAAAATCAAAAGTCATTTTAAAATTTTGCTTTGATGGTACTCTCAGAAATATCTAAGAAACTGCATGGCAATTTTCAGCAAAGTACGAGCTCGATGCTGGCAAGTTTCTAAAAAAGTAAGATTTTATTAAATGAGTAACGAATTGAAAATTCAGTTGAATGGAAGTGTTTAAAAGTGATTTTTTTTCAATGCACTCATTTGATTTTGATTAAAAAAAAAAAGTTTTCTAAAGCAATCTGATTTTTCCCGGTGTGGGGGAGGGGGGGGGGGTATTATCGGAATGTCCAAATAAAACGGGAAAAATTCCGCAAAAAACAGCGGTAAAAAAAAGAAAAAAGGCGAGGTTTTCTAACCTATTTTGAAGCTAATCACAAAATTCAGCGACTAAAGATACATTTTAACGTTTTTCAAGCAATTGATAGTGAAACTTTTTGTTTCCTTCAGTGTTCAACTTTTTCAAATGCGTAAAAGCAAATTAAAACGCTGGTTGACCTCGTGGACTATTTCTGTTTTTTTTTTTTTTTTTTCCAGTCTACGTGGCATACAAAAAAAAAAAAAGAAAAAAAAAGAAAAAAAACGTCTGCTACTTGGTGTGTGTCTTGTCACACGAAGAGACACTTTTTACTTTTAACCTTTGCGTGAATACAATGCAACAACAAACCCAATGCTGTACATCTCACATTGCAAATTAAGTCGTATGATTTGTAGGTAGGTTATTTTTTTAATTTTAACTAAAATAAATTTTAGTGTTTCCAGAATTTTAAAATTTTAAAAACATTTTTGAAAATCAATGGGACCAAAGTTAGACCAGCCCCTATACATTAAAAAAAAAAAATCATTAAAGTCGGCTCGCTTGGTCAGACATTATGATCTAACAAAGAAACAAGAAAAGAAAGAAAGAAAAAAAAACACGATATGAACTAACAACCGCCTCCTTTTTGAAGTCGGTTAGAAACTAATCCATTTCTTCTCTGGGATTTATTCGTGTCCTAATTTAATCAAAACCATTGAATTATTAACGGCTTTCAAACTAATTTACAATTCAAAACAATACAAGTTATTTGTGATGAAATCAATATATACTTATCCTTATTATCTGTTACTAGCATTGCATAAATAAAAAAATACAACTGAGCAATGACAGTTATGAATTTCATGTTGGCTTCAGCCAAGCCTTCTTTCAAAATTGTCACTGTGATAACTATTAGTATTACTGTGTTATGGAAACCACCTTTTTCAACAATGGTTTTGACACATTAGTTCGAAAGAATCACAAAGAAAACAAAATATGAAGGAAGAATATAAAAACACGCGGACACATTTACGTAAGCTATGCATTTTTCACAAGGAAACACATTTCTAAATATTTGCATATTTCAAGCCATTCTCGTCCTTCTTGTATTACGCTATTTTAAGGTCTGAGGTCTGAAGAAGGGCGTTTTTCATACTTTTCGGAGCTACTTTACCTATTTTTCTCATTTCCATTTCTCAGTGCAGAGAACAAAAGTCACTCAACATTTCTCACCGTTCGCTGAGGAAGATGGAAAAACAAATGATTCGTGACTCCGTGTCACCTGAAGTAAGAGGCTAGATAGATGATACACTAGGTGGCCAAAAGTATCAGGACACTTTCAAAAATTCACATTTTTACATATAGCTCGAGAAATAAGTGATCAATTGTTCTTTAACTTTAGTCATACAAAATATAGGCTTCACCGAACATTTCCAAGTTGAAATTAAATTACCCTTGCATTTGGGGGACGACAAGAAGGGGGTTGAAAGAAAAACCGCTTTTTGACCATAACTCTTCGAAAATAGCTCGGAATAAGCTATCAATTTCAGTAATTAATTAGCATACTATGTATAATTACTGTACAAATTTTTATGAACGTACCGCTCTTACTTCTGAAGATATGAAACATTTTTGAAAAAACGGCAATTTTATTTGAAGGGTTTTTGCTCATAACACGCAGAGTTTTTGATCAAACCTTATCACAACTTCAGGAAAGATGACAAAATACAAGAGAAAGAACATACTAAAGCGGTAAATAAAAATATTAAAAATTCGATGAGATATGAACGTTAAAAGGAAATAATTTTTCACGGCGCATGCGCGAACGACAGAAATTTATAACTACAAAAATATTGTAGCCTGATTTATACTGCATCTTATAAAAAAAGTTCCAGTTGAATATCATGAAAAATGACAAAGATATCAGCGATCTAGTGAGCTGTATTTCATTCATTCTCAGGCAATACATAAATAGTGAGGGTCTGTCCACAAAGAGCTATTTTTAAATTAAAGGTTATTGCGTCGTCTTTCAAAACCAACGTTTCAGAGGGTGTTCGGATACTTTTGGAAACGTACGTATAAGGTCTTTTTGGCCGAACAGACGAAATGTGACTTCTATGCCGAATATAAATGTTCAAACTGTATACAATTTAACATTGAAAAAAAAAGATCGATTGTCACCACACTATTTGTGGACAACCCCTCACTATTTATGTATTGTTTGCGACTGAATGAAATACAGCTCACTAGATCGCTGATATCTTTTTCATTTTTCATGATATTCAACTGGAACTTTTTTTATAAGATGCAGTATAAATCAGGCTACAATATTTTTGTAGTTATAAATTTCTGTCTTTCGCGCATGCGCCGTGAAAAATTATTTCCTTTTAACGTTCATATCTCATCGAATTTTTAATATTTTTATTTACCGCTTTAGTATGTTCTTTCTCTTGTATTTTGTCATTTTTCCTGAAGTTGTGATAAGGTTTGATCAAAAACTCTGCGTGTTATGAGCAAAAACCCTTCAAATAAAATTGCCGTTTTTTCAAAAATGTTTCATATCTTCAGAAGTAAGAGTGGTACGTTCATAAAAATTTGTACAGTAATTATACATAGTATGCTAATTAATTACTGAAATTGATAGCCTATTCCGAGCTATTTTCGAAGAGTTATGGTCAAAAAGCGGTTTTTCTTTCAACCCCCTTCTTGTCGTCCCCCAAATTCAAGGGTAATTTAATTTCAACTTGGAAATGTTCGGTGAAGTCTATATTTTGTATGACTAAAGTTAAAGAACAATTGATCACTTATTTCTCGAGCTATATGTAAGAATGTGAATTTTTGAAAGTGTCCGGATACTTTTGGCCACCTAGTGTATAAGAGAAGAAAAAAGAAATGTTTTTCTAGAACTACAGGAGCTCACTTAAGAGATCTGAAGTTGAGTGTTGTAGAAAGCTATTTTTCATACAGCAAGTGATTCTTTTACTTAAAGATAACAATACGCTAGCCAAGGAACCACACGAAAAATGTAATAATGAAAGACTAATGTGTGTTTAATCCGTCAATCTGTTGTTTAGCTTAGTGCATTGTTTGAAATTTTCCTTTATGAAATCCGTTGTTTTCAAATCCTTCTGTCGCTCCCTAGATACCGGTCGACACTTCTGTGGGAGAAGTATATGTTTGGCTTTTGTGTTTTTTTTTATTATATTTACATGATTTATGGTGTCACTAAGGTAATTGAGACCTTTACTGTCTAGCTGCGTATCGCGCGCCTGGCAGTCACGATCGCTACCATTTGAAAAAGGGGTGATAGGATAAAGAGACGCACTTCCCGGTGCTTTCGCTTCTTACTTCCTGTTGAATGTTACTTCGCATTTCTCCCCTATTTTGAGGAAATCCAAAGAGACCTCAGGCATGCGCAGATGCGAGGAAGGTTTTACGATAAAAGATTAGACAGTACATTGGGGTTCTAAGAATGTGTGAAGACTTTTTTTCTGGAAAAGTAAATGATTGAATCCCCAAAAATTAACGAGGTTTTATTTACGAGGTGTCGAGGTATCCCTAAATTACAATGGGGCTATTAGCTATATAATGTAAACGTGTACACATGTGCTTGAAGTGCGGTTGATGGAAGTAAAAGAGCTGGTATTTTGTTCTTTTGCAGTCAAACACAACCCAGCTATAACGGGTTCGCTACATCCAATTAATAAAAAAAAAAGTTTAAACTTGCTAAGATTTCTATAATGAATGTCTTTACCACACGAAATTTCTACCAGCGATCATGATTAAATTGAGGAAAATATTAGTATTAACAGAGGTAACCATACCACAGTATTAACATTTGTACGGTTAAACAAACTATAAAAATCGTCTTTAAAAAAAAACATCTATTGTAATAGTATGGGATAAATATGTTTTGGTTACAAACTTTTGGATTTATGTACATTTCGTTGATTTTTCCGTCTACTGTCGTAAACAAATCTACAGCATGTTTATCTAGTTTTTGTAGTAGAAAATTTGTCTAAAAACGCCGATAGTTGCTTCAGGAACAACATGTAAGGAATGTGGTTCTGGCTTGGTGTATTCTGGTCAAAAAAGGGTAATTATGGCAGAAGATGATATTTTCTCAGAGAAAAAAATTTTGAGGAAGGTATGTGGAAAAATGGTACGAAAAGCTGGAAATTTTACTAATTTTTGGGTCGTTTATAATTGATGCTGTTGCATTTGGTGATCGTTACAAGCATTTGGAATTACTTAGGACTTAAGTTGAGTCCATTTAAAAGGTTCGCTATAACCGGTGGATCGTTACACCATTAGCTCGCTATGGCTGGGTTTGACAGTATTAATAATTATTAATAGCTTTATATAACTTCCAAACATTCAGAAACGTGTTATATTCCCCAGATATTACTGAACCACACAAAATACGTCTTCTGAAATATATCGTTGTACTGAGGCGCCTAAACGTTCGAAATCACATGCCAACCTACTCGAGTAATATATCCTAGAGTCGCGAGAGAAACGATTTGTCTGCTTTCTGTTTCTTCCCTTCTAAATGCAGGAGTCGTTCGAAAATTCCATCCGTCCTTTTCGAGAGATGGAAAAACAAATGATTCGTGACTTCGTGGTACCGCTCCAACTCCCGAGATAAGGAGAAATTGATGGTGTGAAAAAGAAACTGGAAATAGAAAGAAAAAAAAACGGAGCGAAATTTTATTGAACATTTAATGAATGAAATGCGTTAGGCATAAATCAAATTTGGGAAGAATAAAAATATGAAATTGTTGTTCCAGCGATTTATTTAATTTCTGTCAGAAAAATTATCGTTTGTGCGTATTTTTGAAGTGAACTCTTCGTAAGAAAGACGTCGGATTTAATATATTTTTCCTTAGTCAGATTTGATTGAACGTCACTTTATGGCCAATATTATTCGGTAAAGTTTGAATAGAAAAGAAATTGTTTAGATGTTTGTGTCTTCAAATTTTGCATTTCCCTCCCCAAGTAGTACGGGGATGTCCACAAATGATGTCACGTTTTGAAGACTAGGGAGTTCGAGGTATTGTGGCAATTAGTGACAAGGGAAGGGAGGGGGCGACAAGAAGTGTCACATTACACTTAAAAAAAACTGTACTTATGAAACATTGCGTGACATGCGACTAGGGAAGGGAAGGGGGTAAAGTCACGTGTGACATAACACTTAAAAAAACAGCGTCAAGTGGGACAAGGGGAAGGGAGGGGGCAACAAGAATGGACAGACAAGGGGGGGGGGGTCACATCATTTATGAGCAATGAAAAATTACTATGTAAAATTTATTATGCTTTATTTTTTGCTGAAGGTTTGTAGAACTATACTTGGCTCATAATTTAGTTTAAAAATCTAACTAATTTTAGTTTTGCTTTACATTTTCACAAGATTAAATTTTTTTTTACGTAGCATGAAATTAAAATCCACAACTTAAAACAGCAAAAAATTTCAAAACATTTGCCTACTCCTATTTTGATGTTACTAAGAATCCCCCTTTTCAATGGAAAAATATGAATGTATGAATGTAAGGACCCTAAACAATAGTGTCTTCTATCTATAAGATTTAATCTTTTTGTCCTGAAAAAGATGCTAGCTTACCTACTACGTAATACGTGTTGGTAATATTTTGAAAGTTTATGCTTTCAAAAAGTTGTTGATTATACAGAAACATCCCTTTACAAAGAATATTAATGGGACGAAATATCCATTTAGACAAAGTAAATATTCAATTCGATTTAATTTCCATTAAGTTGACTGAATTCTTACCACAAAAAAAAAGAAAGAAAGAAAAAGGGATCCTTTGAAGTTCATTGAAACGGGATTTCACAGTACTGTCTGTTTGCGTATTGTGCGCCTCGCAGCCAGGAACGATTCCATCTGAAAAAGGGGAGATAGGTTTAGGATGCGCACTTCCCGATGCCGTTAGCTTTTGTTCGCTTGCTACTTCCTCGTTGCTTTTCTCCCCTATTTCAAGGAAGTCAGAAGAGACTTGGCGCGTGTGCACATGCGGCGGAGGTCGCACGAAAAAATTTTAGACAGTACTCTTGGTTTTTAGTAAAAACGTATTTATTTACTTTTTAAGCTTCAAACATATTTACTCACACTTTAATGTAACTTTCAATGGCAATCATATGATGTCGTGTTTCTATCTGGATAGATTATTACTAAAAAATAAATTGTAAACAAATATAAAAACGCATGTGAGTAGGATTTTAATACAAGTGTGTCAGTGTCATGTAAAGACAAAAAGGAAGAAAGTTTTTTTTTAAATAATGAATTTTAAATTTTCGGGTCCTCAGTTGTTTGATTATGGGAGTTTGATGATACAGGAGAGCTAGTTAAAAAAAAAAAGTTATGGGGGGGGGGGGGTTAGAGGGTCTGAACGACGCTAATTCACCAATAACCTACGTTCTAGTTGAACCTCTTTTCGGTGTTATTCACCGTAACTCTGTTTGCTATAGTGTTTACAATAGATTCTACATTTATATTTTAAAGAATGTTGGATTCAACCCGTTCCAGTCTAAAAAGGAAGTGTAACGAAAGGCAAAGCATAGCTCTGAAATTATGAAGTAAAGCGGTTAAGCATATGAAGTAGTTTTTGTCATCATTCATATGACAAAATGAAACGAAAGTTTATACTGAAAAAAGTCTCCGCTTATAATAATAAATATGTTAATTTGACTCAAAATGTATTTTATGCTTAAATAGTATGCTTTTTCACTTTTATAACTAAGCAGAATATTATTTATTCCTCTAAAATTTACAGAAATTAGAAACTATTTAAAAAAAAGGATTTTTATTAAAATAATTCAAAACAAATTTAGAAGTTATACAAAAAATACTAACGACTTTCCCGTGAAAAATAAAAGAAAGACGAAAAAAGTATTAAAAAGGCTTAATGCATCTAAAAAATATCGCCAAGTCCAAAAAATATCGCTAAATTAAAAAAATATCGCCAAGTCCGAAAAAAAAAGCCAAAAAGAAATAAAAAGGTAAAATGAATATGAAAAAATTTTAAAGTAAGGTATTGAGATGGAGAAATTTGTGTGTCGGTCGGTCGGTCGGTCTGTCTGTCCCCCCCTAATAACTTTTGAATGAACATTTCGATTTTGACAAACTTTTTTTGTTGGAAAGATCTCGGCAAGTACAGCTCATTCCCATATTTGATTTTTCGATTTGAACAATTTTTGGTTCAACTTTGAACCGTTCAAACAACCTGTCCTGCGATGCTAATTTTTGAGTGAACAGTCCGATTTGAACAAACTTTTTTTGTTCGAAAGATTTTATCAAGGATACTTTATTACCGTATTTACATTTCCGATTTGAACAATTTTTCGTTCAACATTGAACCGCTTAAGCAAGCTGTCACCCCTAATAACTTTTGAGTGAACAGTCCGATTTAAATAAACTTTTTTTTTTTTGTTCAAAGGATCTCAGCAAGGATACTTCATTACCGTATTTAAATTTTCAATTTGAACATTTTTTCGTTCAACATTGAACCGTTCAAGCAACCTTTCCCCACCTAATAACTTTTGAGTGAACCGTCCGAATGGAATAAACTTTTTTTTGTTTGAAAGATCTCGGAGAGGCTCATTCCCATATTTCGCTTTTTGATTTGAACCATTTTTCGTTCAATATTGAGCCGTTCAGAAAAAAATTTAACATTAGCGTCTACGGGGAATTGAAGTTGAACGTTGATCCTGAACTTAAAGTCGGATTTCCTTCAAACTAACTTTGTAAGAAAATGGTTTTGATAAATAATGTTTGTAAAGTACTTTTCTGAATAATCTTCTGTGGACTCTGATTCCGACTCCGACTCCGCAAACATGGCGGAAATGCAGGCTCAGAAAAAAAATGACTGACTGTGCAGACGATTTTTTGTTTATTTATTCATTTGTTTTATTTTATTTATTATTATTATTTTTTTTTTTTTTGGCAGACGATTTTTTTTGTAACAAAAATTTTCATTCACGAGGGCATTTTATTCTTTATTTATATTTAACAACTGGCAACGGATTAAAAGTGAAATTCGAGACATTTTATTAACGGACGAGTTTTTTTTTTTTTTTTTCTTTCTTTGATAAAATGTGTTTTGATGCTCTTTGTACTTTTATTTATTTATTTTTTTTTTTTTTGAAAACGATTGAGGATTTTTTCTACGGAAGAACTGTAACAGTTACATTCTTTAAAAGGTGCGACAAAACTTTATTTATTCGTTTATTTACTTTTTACGTGTCTATTTCATCTGATGAGAGGGATATATTTTGCTTTTAGAAATCAGCTTGAAGTGCTAAAAAGGTATGTTTGACATAATTTTCAGTCTCAGATAATCAAGAGAATAATGATCAAATGCTAGAATGCTGATGTCGATGTACGGGAAAGTAGGCTCGTTTAGTTCTTGACAGAACTTCTTGTTATTGTTACATACAGATAAAACTTTAAACAGTTATTTCGTAATAGTGGAATCGTTTATGTGATTTGAAAGATTAGTTTATTAATCTATCGGTGTGCCTACATTTAAAAGTGAAAATCAATTTCTTCAGTTTTTCAAAGTTATTTATAGAATATATTTTCAAAATTGTCTATGATAATTACCCAATTTACGTTACTGACTTAAATGTTTAATAACTTTTAATATTGATGCAATACCGCCAAGCTGTAAATGTTGTTATCAACATCTGAACGAAAAATCTTTTTTAAATAAGTAAAGGAAACTGATAATTATAGAAATATTATCTAGAGTGGTATTTCTGTTCATTGTTGAAAAAGATGCAGAATTTACTAAAAGGATGCTTAAAATTTATGTATAAAATATTTTCAGTGAATCGAAACACTTTTAGAAAACCATTCTGATTGAAGCACTTGCAATTAAGCTTTTATTTTAAAAATATGGACAATTTTCATTAAAATATTATTTCAGTCAATGGAGCAAAGACTTATCAGTTTTATTTGAAAATTATAGTTCCATGTTGAAGAAAACTTCGTGGCGCGTTTATGGCAAAAGTTTTAATTACTTTGCGATTAACATATTTTGGTAACTAGAAGTTTAATACCATGATTTTTACCCAATATCGGAAGAGAAATATTGAAGACTTTGAGGAAGTTTCGTTCTTATGCACTGAATTGCCTTGTTAGTATAAAAGCAGAAGATTTGAAATTCATCAAAGTTTTTGCGAATATTCAGTTTTCGAAGAAACTTACTAAAATTAAGGGAAAAGTAAGCCTCTGTCTTCCGGAAAAAAAAACATAAATAAGTGAATAAAATACAATAAAAAATAAATACAATGCAATAAAATTAAATAAATTCATTTTATTTATAAAAAGGACATCAGCCTGTTTTTTTCCTATCTCCATTAACGACATTTTTTTTTAAATTTTTGTAATTTCTGTCTAAGCTGTATTATTGTTTCGAATGAAAACAAAAGTGACTTTTCGAAATCTATTTTGTAAAGGTTGCTTCAAATTTCTGGTGACGAGTTGTTTTATTTTACGTATATCATCTGATGTTAATTGTTACTTGTGTGATTTTTTTATATCCCGTTAAATGTCCAGTAGAAGGTGCAACGGAGAGGCTTTAAGTTATAGTCATATGTTTGTTTCTAAATCAATTAGCTTTATTTTTTAATGGAGGCACATTGAAAAAAACTTCTGATACATTGATTCCCAAATTCATAGAAAATACTCGAAATTTTACAAGCATTTCTTACAGCTTTAAATTTTCTTACACTCATTGGCTACGCTATTGATACTTCTTCCAAAACCAAATTTACATACTTTAATTTTGAAATAAATCGCAGGAATCGATGAAGCTTAGGCTTAGAAAACATTTTTTGAGTTTTTATTAGCTTATCTAACACTATATTTTTCTCAGACAACAGAAAGTAAAACGAGTTTCTTTTGCATGATATAAAAAGTAACAAATGTATACAAACAAACAAAAAAGTCTAAGTTTTAATTAAGTCTGCAACGAAACTGTATTAATCCAGAAGTATTTTAATTACTTCTTTGAAAGAATCTCCATTTTTTAAAGAAACTTTTCTTTTTACTTGAAATCCGAGTATCTCAGGCAGCAAGAATAAGCCTTACGTTTAATTAAACGAGCGCTTTTTTTTCTCAATATCCTTTAAAACCCACTAATTTATCAAATGAACACCCAATGTTTTAAGCAACCACAGAAACTAATTATGCATTGTTGATTTTTTTAATGGCCAGTTGTATTTCTTGTAATTAACATAAATGTAAGAATGCAGCTAATTAATCAAGACATAAACGAGTTAGTTAATGATGCTTTTCTATTTGGAAAATGGATTGCTTTAAGAATATTGTGTTTGAAGTCTTCAACAATGTCTTCCAGTGAAACATAATTCAATTACGAATGCAAATACAAAGATATGTTTTCCTGGGGTAATGACTTGGGAAATATTGATAAGAGTACGATGCTATTGGCTTTAAACAAATGTTTTTGTTTCCACTTTCCTTTTCTTACGATTTTAGACTATGTATTCAATGAAGTTATGTTGTCCGAGCTGTTCAACTGACTTTTAAAGGAATTCATTTCTCTTTTTCTGGGCCATCAATTATATGGTCGAGTTAATCAATTTTTTGTTCGGATTTACTACATGTATTTGGAGTTTGGAGAGATTTGCGTCCATTTGAATGTTTGAAAGTAGTGCAGCTTCTAATGTCTTTAAAAAAATGTATCTTATAAATGATTTCTCAAGCATCTCTTTATGTCGCGAGATCTTCTTTATTCCTTTATTAAATTCCGTGATTCATCCCTCATTTTAAAGCTAATCGGGCCAGATAATGATGAAAAATATACCCACGGTCTCAAACTTTTTTTCTGGCTAAAAAATCCTCGTTTTTTTTTTCATTTTTCAATACACTCTAGTGCTAAAATTAGATTAACGCTCAAGCTAGAGTCTGAGACCATGGTGTGGTTAATCTTGCAAATGAAAGGCAAAAACTTATTTAATAAGCGGTCATTTACCGCCTTTTCAGCTGCTGTCAATCCGTGAAAACCGCGCCTAACACTCGGGAACAGTTCCACTTAAAAAGGGGTGATGGGTTGTGCTTAGGAACTTGAAAAAATTTCAATTTAAAGCTTGCATTTTCTATCCTTTTTACACATTCAACTAAATTATGTATTTGAAATTAGCATCGTTCTACGTTGCTTGGTACGGCTCAAAATGCTTCTTATTATTCTTCCCTTTATTTTTATCATATCTATAACCTCTATTTTGGTAAGATCAGAGAAGACCTGACGCATGCGTAAATGCGCGGAATTTTTACCAAAGAAGGTGAGACTATACCTCCTGCTCGGTCACTGACTATTCGAGACAGGTGAGTAAAGGACAAGGACGAACCTGCAGCCTCTGAATAACTCATAACCGGGCTGTCAGCACTATTGAATGCGATCCTACTAATCTTTACTGGAAAAAAAATTATTCTGTGGATATCGTTGTTTTTAAGGGACAAACTTAAAGTAAGTTGAAAAATGAAATATCCAAAATAAGTTCGGAACATAAAAGATTAAGTATACAATACATACAAAAACAGAATTTTGCACGAGAAAAAAGTTACTTTTTGAGATACACCCAAAAAAGAAAAAGCTTATTCAGAAGCATATAAACTCAAAACTTAATAGAATTCCTATAGAAAAACACAGCAATCGACGTTTTCCCTCGTGTAGCTTATGGTAGGAAAATAATAATAAGAATAAACATTCAATCGAACTGGAATGATTATATTTCAGAGTAATATTCTCAAAAGCAAAATGAAAGGTTTTCCTCTATTGACAAAGGTTGATTGAAGTCTCTAAGCAAAGCCCATTTTTCAAAAGTTAATCAGAACTTTTAATCTTCGAAAAGTTTACAGAAATTAATATCCTTGTTCGAATTTCGAGCTTCGCTGGTTAAGTTTGGAGATTGGGCTTAAACTAGTATTAATTTTACTCTTCGCTGAAGACATTCCGTTGGGTCAGTTGCTTGCAGTTTTTCTGAATTGGTTTAAACAAGTGATATTGGAGGAGTTAATAAGTACTGATATTGGTTTGGTTGACAAATAAAATATTTAGTTGTTAGAGATCATAGCCGAAATAAGACTCATTTTTTGTATACCTATGTTAAGAAACTTGGTATGGAAATGTGGGGCTAATGAGATAACCTGTTTCAAAATGAGCAAGTTTTTTTTTTTGAAAATTAGAGTACAAAAAAAAAAAGCATTTTATACTAAATTTGCATTGAAACATGTTCAAAAAAATTAACAGTAATTTGTACCTAAAAATCAATGAAAGAAATACTTTTTGTTTGATTGTTAAGAATAGTTTTAATCAAATTAGTTGGTAAATGAAAGAATGAATGAAAGATTATGACACATAAAACAAAAAAAATAATAATTCATTAGTATATGGGAAAAAATAAATGAGTGAGTTAAATCGAAATGAATAAGAAAACAAGTGAATCAATAAAAAGGTAAATTATTCAATGAAGAGAGAGAGAGAGAGAGAGAGATTCGCTTCTAAGATCCTTCTGCTTTTTGAAATGAATTTAATTGATTTTTATTGGTTATTAGCTTTTTAGCTTTATATGTACGCAAACACAATGATAGAACTATAAAATAGATAACTTAAATCCAAGTATTTCATCACTTAATTACGATTAACTAATTACTTATTTATCAAATCAGGCAGCACTAATTTTGACAAGAGTGAAAAATTTTCTGGGAACTATTTTGGGGTTTTTGCGTGAGAAGCGATGCAGAAGTTGAAACTTTACACCAGTTGTAGATAGAAATCAAAACATTTACAACTGATTCTTAACTACGCTACCATTACCATACAAACTTTGTATTTGGCGTATAATATTTCGTGCGAAATAGCTGATGCTGAATAGTGTCCAGCTTATGATGTCACTTCCGTTATCATTACGCTTCATTACTTCCGTTTTGTGTTGAGGTTTTTCGCTCATCATGCCAAAGAAAGATAATACCAGAAATATGTAAACTATTGTAGATGAATTTAGCATTTATATTTCTCAGGGTAAATAAACAACTTTTGAGTTTTGTGCACTAGAACTAGCTCATTATTTTCTAACGGTTTTGCAAAAAACTGTGGGGCTAATTCTTTTTGAAATACTTTTCTTTCCTATACTAGCCCATATTTTGTCTCAATATTAATAGAATATCATGAAGATGTCACTATATCAGTCAATATGCCTTAAGCCAGGGATTAGGAAGAACTCTAAGCAGTGTACTAGCATTAGTATCCCATAGTTTTGTTCTTGCTATTATACTAAAATGCAACGTTTCTTGACAAAAACATCGTGTCAGCGTGACGTTTGCGTGACGTTAGCCTATGAAAAACGAGCTAGATAAAACGTCACAGCCTACTTGACGAATAAGAGGAGATCGCTGACTGCTTGTGAGCTCTTATTGGCTCCGCCCGTAGTGACGTCAGTGCCAAGTTAAGTTGCATTCTAGTATAGTGTTTCTTGGAGTTCTGTCTTATTTGTGATTTTAGATCAGAAACTTACAGCATGTAACAAAAGTGTTTGCCTTCATTTTGAGAACTGAACTGCACTATTGCTTGCGTACCCTTTCTGGTGCAGAAAATAATTTTATCTACCAGTTCGAAAGTAATCGCAGCTTCAATGAGAGTACACCTGTAGCAAGCTCCGTTACTTACTTTTTCAAACTGACGAGTCCGTAACAAGGAGTCTAGATGTCAGAGCCGGGCTGTTGGTACGTTGTCTGTTGACCGTGCTAAGCGCAAAAGTCGTACCTGCAGCTAAGTTTACCCGTCCAAACAATTTCTTTAGAAATTGAAATGTATTTCCATTTTGAAAAATACCAGACAACATTGCATTTAGTTGATATACGTTACAAAGAAGTTCAATTTTGATAAAGTGTGTAGATAAGATTTTTGTGCTTAGCACGGCAGTGTATTGCTTGTAATATCAATCCATGTTTATTCGATTTCACCGCTATATACAATGAACTCTCGAAAAATGCCGATAAAGTGTGATTGTGTTTATTGGATGTTTTTAGATTTTAAAGATATTTTTCACATTATATGGTATCATTCTTGGCTATAATTTAAATGTATGTGTGGGGCTATTAACTTTTTAAAATTGCATATAGTACCGTTTTTTACGTATTTTCGGATTATCCGCTTTTACCATGACACCCTATTCCGTGGATAATTGGAAGTTAACTGTATTGTGGTAATTGGAAAACACAGGGCTCAATTAAAGGCTTTTTAGCGTTTTAAGTGATTATATTTTAATTCTATAGAATATCTTTATTTATATTCATTTATATATTCCACCAACTGTTTGCTAGATCGTTTCCCCACAAAATGCCTTCATTTAACGGAGAATAAATGAAATTAAGGCTCATTGGATAATACAGAGTACTTGATATTTTCCTGACTAATAGGACTTTCACAAACATATAAACTCAAATGAAAAATTAATGCACGACATTTTACTGGAAGTTCAGATTTACTTGAAAAATATGAGATGACAGAACACGTTGAAAAGAATTATCCATACCCTTCCATGAAAAATTGTTTTGTTACTAAAATGCCGAGCCAATCCCCTAATTGGCAATTTCAGGCAGCTGTGACCATGAAATATTAAGTACAATCTGCCTTATAGTTCAGAATTTCTCAAAAATGTCTTGTCATTCCTCACAAATATTGAACTTAAAATGAAGGAATGGTCGTTAAAAATAAGGGTTTTCAAAACTGAGATGAAAGTTTCGTATTTATTATATAAATAAGCACCACTTTGCTATACCTAAATTTAAGCTGAGCATTCTGAATAAATATGTTACTATTGTTGATTCTCGTGTGTTTCTAAAATTGATCCAAAACAAATTCGAGATTGGTACTGGATTTGAAATCGATATTAATGTTAAATGAGCATGTACATAAATACTTAAAACAAAGCATTAAGTTTGGACGAATGGGAAACTGGTAATGAACGGGGTTTTTTTTTCTACTTATAATTTTTTTTTTCTATTCATCAGATTTTCCAACTCCTCAGGAAAAATATATTACAAATTCAGCAGCACAGAAAAAAATTAAAACTGAACGGGCAGGGGGGGGAGGGAGTTTACCTGCAATGCGCAATGAAGGAACTAACATGATGTGATTGGCCACAATGAAATTTTCTTCTGTATCCATCTTATGACTGCTTGGATCTATCGTATATGTGCTCATGCAATCTCTGCTGCAAATTTTTGATGTTCGCAAAAGCATAATCAAAGAGCGAAAATTGAAAAATATTTTAAAAACCCCTCTTCAATTAGTTTTGTTAACCAATAGAAGATGGAAACAGTTGAAAATTTTAAATCCTTTCAACTTTCTTTGGTCAAATTATACAACTAAATCGCGTGGAAAGCTTTTTAGGAATAATCGCAAGTGAAAACATTTTAATATGATTTATCTTTTCGCTTTGTTGATGTAGTTAATCACACGATTGATTTAGCCGGGTTGGAACACAGTCTATGCTCATTTGCGAACTCCAAGAATGCATATGAAGTGGAGTTGAGTAGCGTTTCGATGTAGGGTGAGTTCTGGTAAGTGCGTACCCTTTTTTTAAAAGTTCATGTTTTCAAGGATGCTGCTCTGTTGAAAAATCTTGTACACTGACAATTTTTTTTAGTTTTATTTCCAGGTCCTTTACTAAGGTTTTCAAGCATATAATATGTCAAATAAACCATAAGCAGAGGTTTTGTGACCTTGTTTATGGTACGCACTTTCCCTACCTAGCGGGGTAAGTGCGTCCACCCCTAATTGTGTGAATATGAGCAGTAAAAAACTTCTGGCACATATTAAATATGTTAGATAGTTGCCTTGGGATAATTCCTACCACTAGAGATCAGCACTTGCTTGCATAGATGAAACGCAATCAGTGATATCCCACATGTCTTGCTAACAACTGCGATTTGAAGATTGAGAGCGTTGTGTCTGTGATTATTCCTCTGTCCTTTTAAAAAGACCAAGTGAGCAAATGTAAGTTGTTTTTATTTAGTAATAGTCACTCATAGTCTACGTAGTTTGTTGTTGTTTCATACATTAATCAGTCTATGCTTAAGCAATGGTTCGCACTTACCCCTTCTTAAATGTAAGATGAGACATGTGTGTCCAATAGCGGGAGATAAGTGCGTACCTAAGTGATTTCCTTTAATTTGGGTTGTATGGTAGACCGTCAGGTGACCTGGGTGAACACTTTGTTTTTTTTAATACGGTTTTAAAATATTTATCATATTAGAATCAGCAGCAGTATGAAAAAACACAAAAGAAAGACAAAAATGTAGAAAATAATTGATCATGATATGATGCTTGTACATTTTTTTTTCTGTGCATTGAAATAGTTTTTCACAAGGTGTTTCTTAATTTTCTTAAATATAATTCATTCATTATTCCACCTTCGTTTTTTAAATCAGAAAAGTGTTAGCTCCTTATTTAATGTTTTACTTAATTTAATTGTTTCATTTGTCATTCTGGTTTAAATTAAGTAGTTTATGATCGCTATTTTCAACGAAAAGTTTACTAACTCATATATTAAAGACAATATATATTTTAGAGGTAACGAATAAAATTGAAATCTTATGCCGCATTCAATGTAAATATAAATACTTGATGGAAATGACGTTGGGTTTATAATCGGCTTATAAGGGAGCTATAAGCAAAATTAAAGGTGAATTACGAGAGTCAGATGTTCCACGTAATGGTACGCACTTGCCCCATCATAATGGTACACACTTGCCCCACATAATGGTACGCAATTGCCCCATCATAGCGGTACGCACTTGCCCCATCATAATGGTGCGCACTTACCCCCACCTTACTTTAAAGAAAGGGAAAGTGCGTACCGTCATATAAAAAAAAA
>JAXGGA010008652.1:10000-55634 GCA_038373865.1 Uloborus plumipes | reverse complement strand
TATAACACAGTGTGAAATAAACTTAAAAGTAAGTAAGCAGGGTGTAAAATGTTTGAATAAGAATGGGTAGCAGTGTCATTTTAAAATACCATCTCTATACATAAAGAGTAAAACTTATTTTTTAACAAGAAGTTCTGTCAAGAACTAAACGAGCCTACTTTCCCGTACACCGACATCGGCATTGTAGCATCTGCTAAATATTCTCTTGATTATCTGAAACTGAAAATTATGTCAAACATACCTTTTTAGCACTTGAAGCTGATTTCTAAAAGCAAAATATACCCCTCTCATCAGATGAAATAGACACATAAAAAGTAAATAAATGAATAAATAAAGCTTTGTCGCACCTTTTAAAGAATGTAACTGTTACAGTTCTTCCGTAGAAAAATTCCTCAATTGTTTTCAAAAAAAAAATTAAAAGTACAAAGTACATCAAAACACATTTTATCAAAGAAAGAAAAAAATAAAGAAAAAAAAAGAAAAAAAAAAACTCGTCCGTTGATAAAATGTCTCGAATTTCACTTTTAATCCGTTGCCAGTTGTTAAATATAAATAAAGAATAAAATGCCCTCGTGAATGAAACATTTTTGTTACAAAAAAAATCGTCTGCCAAAAATAATAATAATAATAATAATAAATTCAATAAAACAAATGAATAAATAAACAAAAAATCGTCTGCACAGTCAGTCATTTTTTTTCGGACTGTTTACTCAAAAGTTATTAGGGGTGACAGCTTGCTTGAGCGGTTCAATGTTGAACAAAAAATTGTTCAAATCGGAAATGTAAATACGGGAATGAAGTATCCTTGAAAAGTTCTTTCCAACAAAAAAAAGTTTGTTCAAATCGGACTGTTCATTAAAAAGTTAGTATCGCGGGACCGGTTATTTGAACGGCTCAAAGTTGAACCAAAAATTGTTCAAATCAAAAAATCAAATATGGGAATGAGCTGTACTCGCCGAGATCTTTCCAACAAAAAAAAGTTTGTCCAAATCGGAATGTTCATTCAAAAGTTATTAGGGGGGGACAGACAGACAGACAGACAGACAGACCGACCGACCGACGCACAAATTCCCCATCTCAATACCCTACTTTCAAATTTTTAATTTTTCGATATTTATTTCATTTTTTTGTTTCTTTTTGACTTTTTTTTACTTGGCGATATTTTTTGAACTTGGCGATATTTTTTGGACTTGGCGATATTTTTTGGACTTGGCGACATTTTTTAGATGCATTAAGCCAATTTTAATGCTTTTTTCGTCTCTTTTATTTTTAACGGGAAAGTAGGCTAAAAATCAGATACATGTTTTTTAATTCAAATAATTTTAATCGAAAAGAAAAATATATATTTTGTTTTTCCTTTATTTAACTATGTCTGATTTCAGTAGCGTAGCCAGGATTTTTTTTCGGGGAGGGCTGACCGTGGTGCAGTTAGAACTTCCCCCCGTGGCTAATCCGTATACATTTAATATTTATTACGCCTATAAACCCCCTTCCCCCCTTTCCTTGTCGTGTCCGTGGGGGCTGTTTTTTGCCTAATTTATTTGCTAATTTTCTAACTTTCCTTCACATCAACTACGTTATAATTATAACATCAGAATTTATTAGAAATAAACAATTCATTTTGAACTATTAAAAAAGTGAAATTCATCAAAGCCATTACGTGCAAGCAAAGAAAAACTGTACGGGAAGTTCACTTAATACTAAATCAATTTTAGATAAACTTAACTTAAATTTTTCGGTGAGACAGTTTTATCGACACAAATCAATAAAAACATAGTAACATTATTTTTTATGAAAAAGTATTGAGTAAAAAGTAGGTAAAATAACAGCACCAGCAGTAGTAATTAATTTATATATTTATGAATAATAATTTTGATAAATAGCAACACACCTGAAAATGTTCTTAAGCCCTGACGGATTTTCTGGAGAAGAATAAACAAACACGAAAGGAATAGGAATGTGGGTTGAGCATAAACAAACAAAATTTCTAGCGAACATAGCGAAAACTTCTTAAAAGATTGTCACACTTTAAAAATGTATTTACAAAGTTTTTTTTTTGCTTAAAAACGGAGAATAAAAGAGATCCGAATTTTTTTCTGGAATGACGACACAATATTGTTGAATCGTCAGGAAGTACAGTGAACTCTCACTTATACACCGCCTCATTTATGCGCCTTTTTCACATATACGACGATTTTAAATGGTCCCAGCACATTCCATAGCAAAAATATGATAGTATGTTTCGTTTATGCGTCGCTCTAAATATCAATATTTCACTTATGCGCCGAATTTTCCGTAAAATGTAAAAAAATAATAGTTATTTTATAAAAAAACAAGCATTTTCTTCACTTTCCTCTTTAATCTTTTGCCTGTATTGTTCACGGAAAGCATTTTTTCCGCATGAACTAGAGTTCGGAGAGAGACAATTGCCTATTATGGATCGTTTTGAAGGGAACAATTTGCAATTAGGTATGCTACAATGTTTGTTTTCTCTTTATCATTGTAGTTACATTACAATAATTGCCAACCGTAGTAATATATCCTTCGTCTATATAGAAACATTATAATTCATTCTCTCATTAGAACCTATGTTGCGTTTTAGTCTTTTAAATAGGCTTGTTCACTTATACGTCTCTTTCACTTATGCGCCTTTTTCTGTGGGCCCCTTGGGCCGGCGCATAAGTGAGAGTTCACTGTAGTTAAAAATCTATCAGGGTGCTTAATTTCTTTAATAACATTCTAAAAAAAGTACACACTTTGGATTTTAATTAGAGCACTAAATTGAGCCTTCTAGCCTTTCCACTATTTGCGGTGACACATTTTCTGATTTTTCATCGAAACAAAGACCATCACCATAGTCCTAATCGAAACCACAACCGAGAGCTAAAATTTCGGGGAGGGCTGCAGCCCCCTCAGCCCCCCCTCTCGCTACGCGCCTGTCTGATTTTGATCTCATATAACACTACCTAAATAAAAAGAAAGAAATACAAGATTAAAAATCACACATTGCTACGAAGCTGCAGACACGTATTTCTGAATTAGAAAAAAAAAGACGTTTTTAACGCAAACGGGAGCTTATGAAAGACTGTAAAAGGCATCTGCCAAAACCAAAAGCCAAGTTGTATAATTTTCGTAGTTTTATGAATTTATAGTGTACTAGTAGGCCATAGATATTAAATTTGATTTGAATCATATGCATTAGATTCTATTCTTACAGGTATTTTATAATATAGCGGCTGATTCAAAAAAGCAACTAATTCAATAAAGCTGGAATTTGTTTCGTTCTTAGCGACTTGATTCACATTAAAGCAGCTGATTCAATTAACCATATTCAGTTAACCGGAGTCAAAAGTAATTCGAAATTTTTACTTGTTTCCCGCATGTTTTCAATATGTTCTTTGTTTCTTTTTTTTTTTTTCCTTGTCTCTTATACACTTTTGCTTTTAACTGCAACAAATATGAACTGCATACAGTGAACTCTCACTTATGCGCCGGCCCATGGGACCAACAGAAAAAGGCGCATAAGTGAGAAAGACGCATAAGTGTACAAGTCTATTTAAAAGTCTAAAATGAAACATAAGTTCTAATCAGAGCATGAATAAGAATGCTTCTATAGGAAATGGTCATATTACTACGGTTTGGTAACTACTGTATCCTAACTACAATAATAAGCAGAAAACAAAAATTGTAGCATACTTAATCACAAGCTGGTCCTTTTGAAACGATCCATAATAGATAATTGAGCTAATATTTAGAAAAGTGCCAATTTGAGTCCCAAGTGAATTTTCACTAGTATTTCAATAACTAGTTAAAAAAATAATTTTCCCCAGAAAGAAGACAAGGTTCTGCTTTCATTTCATCTAATAACATCAGAAAAAAAATTCTTTTTTTCTTCAGAAAATATTGTTTTTATACATCAAAAATCAGATCGGTAACGTGTCCCCAGTAGCAAAGCTTAGCATGCAAACAGGTCATGCGCACTTTCTAACTTCCCAAAAAAACGCACTTGCACGAAGAACGATTCTATTTTTACCCCTTTGTTAATATTTTACTTCATTTTTGTTTTAATCGATTTCTGATTTTCTAGCCGATGCGAAATAAGCGTGTCCCAAGTTCCGCCGTCAGAGTGGTAACAATAACTTCCGATCTATGTTTAGGCTCCCAAAATTATTTCCTGCACCTATACCACGTGATACTGAGTACCTGGTGGGATGTTTTATCGAATCGTAATTAAAAATTTGCATTTCTGCATCTAAAATTGTATGAAAGATTTTTTAAGAGCAAGAATCTGAGACAGTGTCACGCTTGTGATTCATGACCTCTCAGATTTTTTCCAAAAAATTACCAAATGTTTATTATCTTATTGAAAGACCAAATCCAGAATGTTTTTCTCTAAAGTTGAGTTGTTTAGTTTTTATGGATCCCTAAAGTTGAAGGTGCGGCATCAAAAATTAAGCGGATTTTCAAGACATGGAAATTGCCGTGAGCCAAAACTCTTACCAGGAACTGTTTAACTCCAATTTTATTTTTATATATGGAATATAGAAGGTTCAAACTTTACAAAATGAACGTTAAATTTGTGGTAAGTTATTGCCGTAAGGTCAGTGAAGGCCCTCAAAACAGGGCATTTTTGACGTTTTTTAGCGTTTTTGAGGTCCAAAAACAGCTTGTACATTTCAGTTGGCAATGCAAAAGTAGTGTCGTTTGAAAGACCAGTGTAAGCACTTTAAAATAATGTATAAATAACCGAGGAAAATTCAACGTGCTTTTAGTTGCGTAAGGCCAAAATATGAAAAATGTCATATTTTACCAATATTCAAACGGCCTCCTCTGCCAACAACATATTGAAATATTTTTTTCGCCAATGTCATACTCTATTCTTTGTTTTAACAGAACAGTTGAGTCCTTTGAGGCGAAATGTGAAAAAAATTTTTACAAAAAATTTATTTTTTTCTGTGCATTTTTTGTAAAAAAAATTTTCACATTTCGCCTCAAAGGACTCAACTGTTCTGTTAAGACAAAGAATAGAGCATGACATTGGCAAAAAAAATCTTTCAATATGTTGTTGGCAGAGGAAGTTATGACCGTTTGAATATCGGTAAAATATGACATTTTTCATATTTCGGCCTTACGCAACTAAAAGCACGTTGAACTTTCCTCGGTTATTTATACATTATTTTAAAGTGCTTACACTGGTCTTTCGAACGACACTATTTTTGCCGTGCCAACTGAAATGTACAAGCTGTTTTTGGACCTCAAAAACGCTAAAAAACGTCAAAAATGCCCTGTTTTGAGGGCCCTCACTGACCTTACGGCAACAACTTACCACAAATTTAATATTCATTTTGTAAAGTTTCAACCTTCTATATTCCGTATACAAAAAGAAAATTGCAGTTTAACAGTTCCTGGTAAGAGTTTTGGCTCACAGCAATTTCCATGTCTTGAAAATCCGCTTAATTTTTGATGCCGCACCTTCAACTTTAGGGATCCATAAAAACTAAACAACTCAACTTTAGAGCAAAACATTCTGGATTTGGTCTTTCAATAAGATAATAAATATTTGGTAATTTTTGAGAGAAAATCTGAGAGGTCATGAATCACCTCATAATGCTAGGCGTGACAGTTTCTCAGATTCTTGCTCTTAAAGTAATTTTATAAAATGTGTGTCATTTGAGTCATCAGATCTGTAACGGCTTAAAAGAGAGTAATCTAAGGAGGGGGTAAATAACTTCCTTGACCTCCCCCCTTTTATTTTCTTGCATTTAGACCCAATTTAGACTTAAAATCCAATAATCCTTAAAATCCCAAATTTTTTTCTGCAAAAAAATTTTTTTTTTCAGAAAACTCCAACTTCAAATTGGCACTTTTCTAAATATTGGCTCAATTGTCCCTCTCCGAACTCTAGTTTTTGTTGAGAAAATGTCTTCCGTGAGCAATAAAAGCGAAAGATTAAAGAGGAAAGTGAAGAAACATGCTCATTTTTTAAGAAAATAAATTAAATTGTTAACATTTTTCAAAAAAATCGGCGCATAAGTGAAATATTAATCTTCAGAGCGACTCAAAAACGAATGAAATTATCATTATTTTACTTTGGAATGTGCCGGGACCATTGAAAATCGTTGTATAAGTGAAAACGGCGCATAAATGAGGCGGTGTATAAGTGAGAGTTCACTGTATTTAGAAAACAAAATGCATGTTACCTTTTCCATCCAAGACTTTCCCCTCCATCTCTAAAGATGCAAGCTGCTGCTGTCAAACATTTATCCATCCATCCAACGGAGTCTCTCATCACAATCATCAAGTCTGTACCCGTCTTCAAAATCAGGAGTCCACATCAGTGGTGTGGGAGGCGGTTTACAAGCTGCAATCAGCGTCATTCGCAAGATACCTGTAGAGACGAGCTTCTGAATGCTAAGCAGACTACAAAAGCCCGGATCTACAGGGTAGTTTACGAACGGCTAGGTAGGAAAGAGGGCCCTTGAATAACTAGACACCTGTAAATGAGAGGAAAAAGAATGTCATCAAATCGTGTTTTTACATATACTATACATAGCTAATACATGAACAGATTCTTAATGTCTTAAAAAGCGAAAATTATTAGTAGAGAAAAAATGAATATCAACTTGAATTGTACACTGTAAAAAATGAATGTTGTTTTTAAGTATAATACAGCTAATTTTATTGTAATAAACTGTAAAAATTGCTAATTTTACAGTAATAAACTATAAAATTTCTACTTTTACAGTAACAAACTGCAAAATTGCTAATTTTAGTTTTTAACCGTGCATTTTACAGTTTGAAACTGGAATCTCTGCTGCCAGTATTATACAGTATAATACGGCTAAATTTTATATCAGTAAACTGCAAAATTTCTAATTTTACAGTAATAAACTGTAAACTTGCTAGTTTTACAGTTTATTACTGTGAAATTTAACGGAGATTTAAATTGGAGCCTCGGCTGCCGATATTATACTGTAAAAACAACAGTTCATTTTTTGCAGTGTAAGAAAGTGCAATACATTTGGAACGGAAAAGATTTTGCTGAACAGTGTTAAATTCATTATGATTCACATGTTTGGACAACGAAGTATTAAGCAGGGTGCAGACGATCCAAAGTAATAACAAATGAAACGCAAGGCTGGAAGATTTTGGTACCATCAATGGTAAATATTAAAGATTTTAATTAAGGAGGGAAAATGCTGGAAGGACGGTACGAAGGACATGATCCCAACTAGAGAGCTGTGGTATTGCTGTAATAAGTCACAATTTAAAATGAACTAATATGAAGTCTAAACCACAGTATGTAAAACCAGGCTGTACACATCAAAAGAAACGATCAGTTATGCAAACAGGAGCACTACCAAGACCATTTAAATACTTTGAACCAGACACTTCTGTGGTATGACTCTCAACACAGACGGTATCGAAACTTACCAATCATGTAGGAACTCTCCGGAGGAGAAACTTACCTTGGAGCACATTTTTAACTGTCGGGAGATCAAAAAAAAGCTTACAGGCCATCGTCAAATTTTGCTTTCAAGAAAATTTTTATAGAGACAAAATTGTAAACATCACCAATGCTCTGATTTTGACACATGTAACAGTTTGACTTGACATCAAATGGACACAACACCAACCAAGGCTGTTTTACAGCATCGTAGATTGGCAATCGAAAAATAAGTGCAACATTTTAAGCTGAATGAATATCAAAACAAAGTGGAAGACATCTTGGGCGAATTACATTGGGTAGTATAATATTTGTTGACACAACATATAAACTTTAGTAAAACGTTAAAAGTTCTGAATTCATTGCAGGTTTTCGGTTTCTTGTAAGATGGATGCTAAATAGAAAAGGCTCTCCTTGTGTGTGAATGAAAAAGAATTAATAGTAAGGAAGAAAAAGTATTTCTTCCTTCCCTCTGTAAACATGTTTTCAATTAGAAGATAAATTGAGCTATGTAAGTAATACGTTCCCCAGTCGTTGCATGCAATGAATATAAAGCGAAGTTTTACTTATTTTAATTTTATGGATTAAGCGTTTTTGAATATAACTTAAAAAGCTTTAAAAGTAAAGCTTTCAAACTGGAATGAAAATCAAAATCGCGTGATAATTTTAAATTGTATGTTTAGTAATGTATAATTAAAAGATTAGAAACAATGAATTAAAGGAAAACAAACAAATAAGATTTTTCAGTGTGAGAAGACGTGAAAACAAAAAATGAAATTTCATTTCATTGAAACAAAAAATCAATTGGTCTTTGAAATATTCAGAACGATACTGGCAAAACTTGGATTAACTTCGATATCGTTTTTTGACACCTGACGAGTTTGATACCAGATTGATGAATTGGACGCGCTTTTGTCCACGTGGCTGGTTGAAAACAGCATATGTTCGATCGGTGCACTGTAAAAAATGAATGTTGTTTTTACAGTATACAGCTAATTTTATGGTAATAAACTGTAAAAATTGCTAATTTTACAGTGATAAACTGTAAAATTGCTACTTTTACAGTGCTAAACTGTAAAAGTGCTAATTTTACAGGTTACTACCGTGCATTTTACAGTTTCAAACTAGAACATCTCCTGCCAGTAGTATACTGTTGTTTTTAGAGTATAATACAGTTAAATTTTACGGCAATAAACTGCGAAATTTCCAACTCAACAGTAAGAAACTAAAATTTCTAGTTTTACAGTTTATTACTGTGCATTTTACAGTTTTAAATCGGAACCTCGGCTACCAGTATTATACTGTAAAAGCAACAGTTCATTTTTGCAGTGTTTGGGAATCGCCTTGAATATCCCTAAAAATGATTTACACCTTACAATTTATTGTTTAAAAGTAGTGGAATTTGCACAAATTGATCATCAGGCTACAGAGCTCTATGTTTTCCCTGAAAATAGTCCCAATACTCTTCCAAAATCGAATGAAATACATTTAGCATTAACTGGCTATTCTGTGCAGTGAGAATGTTACACGCATTAAACCTCCAAATCATATAGAAATAAGAGTCAAACTTACCTTTGCTGTAGCAGGTAAAAGTATTTTAAGTTTTTCTAGCTGACTAAAATAGATTGGCATAAGATGCAAAACCCAAGAACTATTTCATGTCCGATCACAAAACAAATATATTTTTCCAGCTTAACACATAACTCAATTTCAGCAAGTATAACTACTTAACCGATGAACAAGTTTAAAATGCTCACAGAACAATATTAGTTCCGCGTTTTTAACGGATCGGAAGGTAAAAGCAAAACTAGTTTTAGTCGCTACATCCAGGAAGAAGGAAAGATTCACTGAGACTACCTCGAATGATAAAGGAAATTTTTAGCATTCAGGGGCGACGCCTGTTGACAGGGCACGAGGAAAATAACTTGTTTTTTATGGATGCTACAAAACCATTAGCCGATTATCAGGGAAAACTTACCTTTCTCGTGGATTGCTCCTATTGTAACATAAAGATGGAGGGGGGGGATAACTAAATGAATAAATTGAGTTCTAATGATCCACACTGCAAAAAATAAACTTGTTTTTACAGTATAATACTGGCAGCAGAGGTTCCAGTTTAAAACTGAAAAATGCACAGTAATAAAATGTAAAACTAACAATTTTATAGTTTAATACTGTAAAGCAGCAATTTTAGTTTATTGCCACAAAATTAGCTGTATTATACTGTAAAAACTACAGTATCATAATGGCAGCTGGGGTTAAAGTTTAAAACTGTAAAATGCACAGTAGTAAACTGTAAAATTAGCACTTTTTCAATTTATTACTGTAAAGCAGCAATTTTACAGTCTATTACTGCAAAATTAACAATTTTACAGTTTATAACAGTAGGATTAGCTATAAGGCCTTTGGTATTATACTGTAAAAACAACATATATTTTTCCAGTGCACAAACTCGAGAGAAACGCCTTAAGAAAATCCTCATATAAAAGGTTATAAATGTGAAATAATCAATCACACATTAAGATTTTTAAGATGCATATCAAGTTGTCAGGGTTCGAAAATATCATAATATTTTTGAAAATATCGAAAATATCCGATATTTTGATTATCCAATATTTTTAATCAGTGTTAACTTGTTTTCAAATAGTAAATGTGACCTCAAATCACTGCTGTTTATTTTCTTACATCATTATTATAATAAATATGAACTTCAAATTAATGCTCAATATTTAACTAAGAAGTTTTAATATGTAGTAAAATTGTTACATTGCTAATATTTTACGAGTATAAAATAAAGGAATATCATACTAATATATTACAGTACAGAACCTTTTATCCGGGAACCAAAATACCGGGAAACCAGAAAACCGGCAATATTTTGTCGATTTTTCCGCCACTTTTTAAAATACGCATTTTCGGCAATTTCTAAAAAATGAAGAGTTTTTTTTTTTTTTTTTCTTTTGAAATACTTAAATAAATATGAACAGTTTCGTCATAAATACCATATAAGTGGCATATAGCTCAGAAATGTTTAATATTGTAATATCTATAAGCACTTCTGGATCGTTTTCTCTTCAGGATGCATTTATTTGTTATAGTAACTTGGGTTTTATAAACAATTGGCAATTATCTCTTCGTAGCGATTCAGAAAACCGGGAAATTCAGTTATCCGGGATAGCTGTGGTCCCAAACATCCCGGATAATTGGTTCTCTACTGTAGTTACATTAATGACAAGAGCGGATACAAGGGAGGATCGATGGGGGCGATCGCCCCTCCCTTGAGGGTCTCTTCTCCAGCAGTTCTTAGATTTTGAAGTTCAAAAAAGGCAGTTTTAGTTGATTTTTGATGATATTAAGGGAAAGGGTTGGGATTCGGAGGTCTGATCTGGAAATTTTTCGAAATGGAAGACCAAAACATTTGTAACCAACATGTGTTAACAAGGATGCATGGCGAAAAAAATGGGCAAATAAGAAAAAAAACTCAACCGCCCCTCCCTTGGAATATTTCTGGATCCGCCCTTGATTAATGATCCATAAATATATCATATAATATTGTAATATTTATATTCAACAAAGGGATACAAGTATTACTTTGTGGTTATTATAATAATAAATGAAAATTATTTATATGATTAAACTAATTTTGCATTGAAAATAAAATAAATATCCGATATATATCGCAATATATATCACGATAGCTATCGTCGAACTCTGTTACTCACATAAACGTCATGAGTAAATTATACTTCCATCAGTTAGTTTAAAATGTAGTATACTTTTCACATTGTAAAGGAATGACTAAAAAAACGAGTGTTGGCAAAACTTAGTTTATATCATGGTTTGTTATTATTGTAACAAAAGGTCGAATAAAAAAAAAACAACTAAATGATTAAATAGCCCTAATGCTCCACCAACTTGAGAGAAAGTCCTCCTAAAAACTTCGATAAAGGGCTATGAATGTATGAATGTGAAAGCAACAATCGTGCGTTGCGTTAGCAAGTTTACCAAAATACATATCAAGCTGTTACTCACACAAGCGTCATGATTAAATTATACTCATAACCATCAGTGGTTTTTAAATGTGATATATTTGTCTCACAGGATGACGGAGTGAAAACAAAATCTAGAGCGTTGGGAAAACTTTGCTAAAATCATGATTTGCTTTTGAGTGCAACATATGAAACCAAAAAAATAAAATTCAATCCTAACGGCCAACAAGGTCGGGAGTAAGTTCTCAGAAATTACTTTTAAGGTAAAAAGAATACTTTTTTTAAAAATTGATTTGTTGTTAAATATTGAGCGAAAAAGGATGAAAATTCAATGCTTTAAAATTAGCATTAACTTTCGCTAATGTATTCCAGCATAAAAATTTGAAATTGTTAAGTAAAATGTTTCGCTAAAGAGTTTTTTAATTTCTATTTGGTGATCGTTACAGTGAAATTAATAAATGAAAAAAAAAAAAAAAAAAAGAGACAGTACAACGGGGGGAAAAGATCAATAATTGTCATTGGGAGGGAAAAGATAAACTAAAGATAAAGAGAAACGAAATGGAAGCGAAAATAAATTTTTTTCTTCGATTTCTGTAGTTTCAACAAAAGTACCGTAAAATTCAATTGCACTACTCGATTCTATAAACAAAAAAAAAAAAAAAAATCTTCAGCACTCTTTGATTTTAAGCATCCAATTGTTTTCAGGCAAAATGGACAAAGAAAATAATTCTTTACCGCACCTGGTTTTTACGTTGAAAAAAAATTACTTTGATAAATGTAAATATTTTTATTGTTTTGCTTAGAAATTATGAAAGCATTGTTATTCACTTTCGAAACTGCTTCCCGCTTGTCAACAAAGCATAGCTGTAGTGCTGCCATCTCACGGTAAAACTGCGTACAAAAACTGAAAGAAAATCATTTAGGTTATTATGAGATGATTCGGGATAAAATAAACTGAAGCAAAAAAGAGAAAGAAAGAAAAAGAAAACTTTCATGAATTCCTGATTTTTCATATTCTAGCTCATTATGACAACAATTCTGGCTGTGCTGGTCATTCATGAAGCATTTTAAACCAGGGGTGCCCACGAGAGGGGGGGTGTAAGACTCAGATTGCATCATTGAAATATTTAGGCAGGGTTCCGATCTCTATTCAGAGGGCTCGCTCTTGGGGGGTGGGGTCTAAAGCTCTTAGCGGTCGTCAGTCGCCAACGGGCAGCCATTTCATGGATAATGGAAACTACAAAATCAATTCTCAGTCGCCAAAAATGTCGATCATGGTTTTGTTTATTTGTTAAACATAATATCGCGCTAAAAAAAAAATAGTCTTTTTCTCCCATCCTTTCTATTCATCATCCCTCTCGTTCAGCGCATTGCGAAACGGCCGGTTCACTTTTTGCGCTATGAATATAGTTCATAAAAAAATGGCAACCAAAAGTGTATAAGTGGTGATCATTTTTTACCCTTGTTGCCATTAAAGACCATTCAAAATTGCTAGTCTAGAGCATTAGGAGATTCTCACTGGCACCAAATCGTCCTTGTGGGTAATAATGCTTAAACAAAAAATAAAATGATAGAAAAAGTTTCATTTTATTTTTCAAAAGTGTAAAAGGTATTATTTGTTATGACTTCTAAGTTTTCTTTTATAACTATTTTTAAGCTAAAAATTGTGCTGCTGCTTTTAGCTGAAAACGATCAACATTCAAGTTCAATTGCCAATACTTTTTTATTTCTAAAGTTGCATGAATGATTAGCAGTTGAATTGAAAAACATAATCAAGAGAAACAAATCAAAATTTTGTACTTTCTCTACAGATTTCGTATACGTTAGCTTCTAGCTTCTATGATCCTAACTATTAAATCAACTATAATGCGGGGAGCTTTATGTAATTATGTTTATTATTACTTGCTTCTACTATCTGCAAGAAACGTTTTATGACATTTCCGTTAGTGCAGTTGTGTAGATTTCGAAAGATATTTTCACTCTTTTCAAACATATGGATAAACAGATCAGTTGCTTAGAAACAAAAAAAGTGAAATACTCTGCAATATAACTTTTGTTCCACTAAATAATTAAAAACAAAATGAATGAATAAATAACTAAATAAATAACAAAACTTATGAAAGCATTTTTTTCACCCTTCAATTAAGGCAGTGCACTAGTCTTCAATCTCGAAGAAAAGGAAGAAAAAAAAAAGATGAGAAATAGTACAATACAAACAAGAACAGTCAAATCCCGTTTTAGTGAAGTCCGTGACAGCGAAAAATCAGTTTTAGCGAAGAGTTTTTTTATTCCTTAACAACAATTAAAAACTTAATAAATAAATCGAAACCGCTAACATAAGTAAAAAATAAAACCATAACACCACAAATGACGCAACCAATACATGAATTAGATGCCACACATAACGTCACGCGTGAGTCGTAAAACATTAAATATCACTTAGAATGTATATTCTCATTTAATTATACATTTTTTAGCCTTTTTACAGGATACTTTTCTTTCTTTATGCATTATTTTTAAAGCCAATTTATTCTTTATTCTTATTGAGCTTCATATTTAATGTCAATTGGCACTTGCAGATAATGAGCATTAATAATTTGCACGACTCGATGGTGCAATTTCTTGGTCATGGCTCTTTCAAATTGTATGAATCATCGTAGAAATCCACCCATCGAAGCACCGCCATTATTTCGAGCGAAAAGCAAAAAACAAAAAGAAAAAGTTAGCTCTAAATTACAAGCCAAGATGTTTTTATTTGTTGTGAGACTAACAACGGAATAGTTCCGACTTAGTTGCGTAATCATATGTATAAATGTATGGATGAAGGCGTCCTCTATAATCATGAGTTCCCCAAGTTGCAACAAAGTAACAGAACTTCCAGCTGGTGTTGCCAGCGCTTGGAGTTTTACTGATGAATGGTTCAGCCAACTCGGCGGACCGTTTCATTATAATTTCGGAAATTGGCAACAGTCTAATAAGAGGGGCGATGCTGAAGTAGGTGGAGTTGAGTTGCTCGAGGTGAGGCTTGGCCAATTATATTAGAGCAGAAAAACGGAGACAGACAGAGAAAGAGAAAAGAAAAAAAAAAGAAAAGAAAACGAAGGGGAAAGTTAAATAGGAGGGGCACCAGAAATGAAAATGAAAGATCGTGAAAAATTCAACAATAGATTCTGAAAGTAAAATAATAAAAAATCTATTTAACAAAGTTAGTGGCCGTGATGCAGCTATTTAGAATCTAAAAACTGGATGTCTACATTTTTTTAAATTAAACGTGGTTTAAAAGAAATAATATCTAAATGGCACGTTTTTCGTGAGCATTTAATAACGAAATCAGTACCCTTACTTCAGAAAAACGACAAACATAATAAATTTTAGGATTCAAATACACACACATACAAAAGTTAATTAAACTTATATTGCAATAGTATATATATTTGGTGTATACTCGTAAAAACAAATTTAGATTATTTGAAACTGCAACAAGTTTTATTTTACCAATTTGCTATAATTATTCATTTATTTTTAGTACTCATGTTTACGTATATTTTCGTATTAATTCTTCAATTTGTTAATTCAAGATTTAGGATAAATTGAACTATACTATTAACAAGTAACAGTTGTAAAGAATGCAGCTGAAACACAAATCAGTTAATTGATTGCAGACTTGTATTTCGGGGATTTCAGTACAGAAAAACATGTAGATAAAAAATTAAAGAAGGTTCAATTCACTAAAAAATAAAAATTTTAGCGATAGTTAAATTTGGATTAGTTATTTTCCGTACCTAGCTATGTTAAATGGACTTTAACTAAGTTGGGGATATATAAAGATTTTCCTTGAGTAAATAAAAATATAAAATTAATTACACTTCGTTTTCATAAATTTAAACGTTTTAAGATGTACGCTTGGAAAATAATTTTATTAAGTACATAATTAAAGCAAATATATATATATATATATATATATATATATATATATATATATATATATATATAATATATGTATGCAAAATAAACATTTAAAAACGTTTTGTTAAGATGCAAATAAGAGCATGCCAATAATTAATTTTAGATGAAAAGAACAAATCTTCGCTTCGATATTTTACTCCCAAATTTCAATTTTTAATTTAAAGAATTAGCTGACAGAAAATTTAACTATAGAATATTGGCACAAAGTTTTTTCTTTTTTTTTTCAATTATTGTGATCAAATAGGCTAATTTGTGTGAATCTAACAAACACTATTGCTTACAATATCTCAATATTTGACCTAAAAGGAAAGATATAAGTAAGTTTTGATTAAATTATAAATCAAAAAGGACTGATTCTTTAATTGAATAGTTTAAAAGTACTGTTTATAAGAGAAATTTAAAGTTTTATCGAAGAGGAGAAGAAGTAAAATTATTGCAATACAAAAATGCTAAAACATGGAGAATTATTTTTTTATGTCCAAAATAACAGAACTTTTACAAAAAACTAAACAACAAAAGCTTGCAGGTGCTTACAACTATTAAATATGAATTCCATCAATTGCTCCTTTGGGGGAAAAAACTTTTCAATAATGAGCAATACATTTCCCTAAAATAAAAAGAAGGGAACGTTCCAACGAAAACAACCACTTCCCAAACGGTTCTTTTCAAATTTAATAAAGCGTTAACGACTAAAACTCGTCGCAAATTTAGGGATCTCAAACGGTTTTTATGTCGTCATATCCGCTTTTTATTACGTCATGCGAGGGAGAAAATGGCGTTGGAACTGCTTGAAAGCAAATATTGACAGAAACGTTGAAATATTTTGATGCAGTTTGAGGTCGTTAAAGCTCGTTATTGTTGTTAGATAGAAATAGTAGTATTTGCTGAAGAAAACACACACACATTTCATTCTATTTCTCCGCTTTTTTCATTTCAATGGTTGATTAAAAGTTCGCAATTTTGCTCTTAAGCATACTTATAAAAACAAATTTTTTACTGTTCGAACTTTTGAAAGGAGGAACATTTTTGTTCCATCAATATTTTTTGCCTGGTATCTTTTTTTCTTTCTTTCTTTCTTTTTTTTTTTTTTTTTTGTATTCGATAATGATAGTTCCCGTCGCACGTAGGTAGATTTCGACGATTTAGGCGGCCAAAAGTCATTTTTTCAAAGTCAATTTAGCCGTAAAATTTTGACCGGTTCCGTTAAAAGACACTTCCAGTAATCTATCCCAACTATCCCCATCCTTGGGATATGTGCCTTGACCTCCGTTCTCTTTGTACGTTACAGTTCTCGACGCTCTCTGCAACTTATGTTACTCAGGGTGGCCACAGGAAGAACAAAATCTTTTTCCCTGACTTTTCCCTGATTTCTCCCTCTCCAGCTAAAATTTTCCCTGATTTCTCGTACGGCACATTTTACATTCTATTGAAACTCAATTTCTTCTCTTAATTGATACTTAGATATTTCTGGCTATTTAAACTACCTTCAGGTATTAATTATTCTAAAATGAGCAACAATAACAAGAAATGCATTTGAGACTGCTAATTTGTTAACAAAATATAAAATTACATGGTTGGTTTAATTTATTTAATAACACTAAAAAATGTCATTAACAAAAGGTATGTTTTTCAAATTTAGAATCAGTTTACTAAACTTCCAATATCTCCAAAGAGAGCCAAAAAACTTTTTTAATTCAGTTTGAAAACTTTCGAGGAACATCTTTCACTGCTATTCTTCCTTCCAACTTCACAAAAGATAGAATTAAACTTTCAAGACTGCACAAAATCTCCAAAGCCTTAAGACATCTAGAGATGGTTTAAAAGTTTTTAATATGTCCGCTATGAAAAAGTTTTAAGAGAAAAGTCCCAAACCTTTTCCCCCAAGTTCACTAAAGGTGGCCGAATTTTCATAAGCCATGCTATTTCTTCACCAAGCAATTTCTAAAAGATTTAAGCCTCCAATTTCAAATTAAATTATTTTCGGCAAAGAGGTCCCCTTAAGTCACTGAAAGTAAACCATAAAATAGTGTTTCTTGCATATTTGAGATTTTGAAGGTTTTTCAATAATGTGTTACCCCAACATTTAACTTTACAAAATATTGCAGCTTAAAATTAAGCTTTTAAATCATTAACTTTGAAACACATTTAGGGGGAGAATGCGTGAAATCTCCTACTATAGCGAAAAGATTACCCAAATCAGCATTTTAAAGCCTCCAGTTCAAATATTTTTCTAAACAGACTCCCCTCTCTTCAAAATTTACATTACCAAACACAACTAAAAGCTTTAAACTTTCAATTATAAAAAGTTCTTGGGTGAGAGAATCAAAATTCTCCCTGCTTGAGCCACACAAAGATGGCTTAGAGTTCTTAATAATTCAGCATCAAAACATTTGAGAGAGAGACCCCTAAACCCTTCCTTAAATTCATCAGAAGATGGTTTAAATTTGTGTTTTTAACGTTTCAGTTTCAGAATTTTTTTCTAGGATAAACTCCCACCCCATCTTTATAGCTACAAAGACAACATTAAAATTTTACGACTGCAACTTGAAAATAAATTCAGAAGGTATCAAACGAATACACTCTTATAAGTCACTGAAAGATAGCTCAATGGGAAGTTCGAGCAAATCCAGCTTCAAAAATTTTGCAGTTACAACCCCAGAACCTTACGCTCATGAAAAATCGCCTATAGTTATCTCTCTCCCCCCATTTATGGTTTCAAACATTTCTTGGCAGAAAGTCTCTGAATCCCCTCTTTTTAAGTTTTCAAAAGTAGCCTAAAATTTAGCTTTTAATGCTTCAGAGTTATTTTTTTTTAATTTGGATTACAATAGTCGAAACCCTTCTCCTAAGTACACCAAAGATTGCTTAAATTTTGCATTATTAAGACGGCAGTTTTGTAATTTTATTGAAATAAAGCCACTCCTAGTTTTAGATCACTAAAAACAGCCCGACTTTTCAGGCTTTAGCATTTTCGAAATATTCCAAGGAAGAAATCCCAAACCTCCCATCTCCTTTAACTCTCCAAATAAATAAAAAAAAAAAAAAACTGTAATTACCTCTTTATGTTTTTGTTTACGAATAATTCACGACGGTTTTGGTAATTTTTCTAGTAAGTGTCTGAGATGTCTTTAGATTATCAAAGATGTAATCGTTTTAATACTTTAGTGTTGAAAAATTACGGACTGAAGTTCTGATTTAATTTTCCCTGATTTGTTCTCAAATTCCCTGATTATTCCCTGATTTTTCCAGAATTTTCAAAATCCCTGATAATTCCAGGTTTTCCCTGTTTTCCAGGTCTGTGGCCACCCTGGTTACTATGTCCTTTTTTTTTTTTTTTTTTTTTTTTTTTTTTTTTTTTTTTTTTTTTTGTGAATTACCTTAATGAAAGTGATGGATTCGCATAATTCAGGTATGAATCTTTAAAACTATATATAATAATAGTGTTTTATTACAGATTATCATATTTTTTTCTCACTTGTAAGACGAGAGGTTTTTTGTACAAATTTATCATTGATTTTCGATTTCTCAAGAGTTTTAACTATACTTTAGGGTCCGTCCCACCTGTTTTTTTCTCTTTTACGGTATAAACAGGGTCTTAGTATTATAGTAAAAATAAAATTTGCCGCTAGAAACCGCAAATCTTAGAAAAATCCTTAATCAAAGATTTTTTGTAAAAAAAACAAGAAAAAAAATATTTTTTCTAACGCTTCTAAAGTATAGTTTTCTTTGTTTTAGTGTCATTAAATACCTCTGGCGTGAAGGTAGTGACGAAAAAATATTTATTTGACCTAATGCAGGGACAAAACTAACCCTCTTTTGATGAGAAATTGGATTATTTAGAGAATTCTTTGCTGATGCGCTATGGTGATACAGAAAACAATAAAAAAAAACTCTTAAGCATAAATTTTCATACTTTAAATCGCAAATGAAACAAAGATAGTTGAAAGCACATAAAAATAAAGAGTTTTTCGAAAAAAATAATAGTCCATGGTTAGGTGGAACCTTTGAGATTCCGCTTGAAACAAAGTGCAACTTAGAGAAGCGAAGACTGCAACTTAGATATTTTTCATAGATTATTATGATCAGATCCATTGTTACAGGAAAACCTCACATAAATCTTTTTTAAGCGAAACTATTGCAATGTTGTTGCTTGGAGATCCAAATGAGACCTACAATGAAATATAGGACTCCGACACATTTTTTTTTTTTACTTTTTATAAAATTATCATTTCATGTTATCTTTTATTATTATTATTATTATTTTTTGTTATATTTTTAAAAAATGTTTCTTTTTTTATATTTTATTATTATTTTTTTTTTCCTTTTTATGATATACATACGGATTTTTTTTTTAGAATATTTAATTTTTTTACTAATTACAGTGTTTTATTTTATAATAACCTCTTTTAATTACTAAGACCCCATTTAAAAGCTGTTAACACAGTAAAATGTTTTTGGCCGCCTAAATTCGCGAAATCTACCTATGTGCGTCGTAAATCATTATTGGGACACGGTGAAAATAAATAAATACGTTGCAGAAAATGAACTGTTGTTTTTACAATATAATACTGGCAGCCGAAGATCCAGTTAAAAACTTCAAAATGCACACTAATAAACTGCAAAATTGCTTATTTTAGTTTATTACTGTGCATTTTACAGTTTTAAGCTGGAACCTCTGCTGCCAGTATGATACTGTAAAAACAACAGTTTATTTATTTATTTATTTTTCAGAGTGTAAATAAAATGAGTTTAAAGACAAAAATAAAAATAATAAGGTGGTAGTTGTATGAATAAGTCAATTCATAGCATAACATAGTAAAAAAAATGCAGTACTAATAGAAAATCTCTAAGAAACAGGTATTCCATAAACTTTTCTTGTAAAAATATAGCCCCTTCTTTAAAGCATTACTTAAGAAGATGTATCGTTACAATGTTACTTGTTCGTACAACGTTACAGTGTTACGTATCAATCAGAAAGAGTTTTTATTTAAATTTATTTCTTATGGATTTGCATTGCGAACAAGAAGTTAAAAATAACAATTTGTATCAGAAAGAGAAAGAGAGAGAGAGAGTGTGTGAGAGAGAAAGAGATTCATTTATTGAAGTTAAAACTTAGATTTACATTGCCAAAAAAAGTAAGGTAAGAATAAGAGTTTTACTTTTTCTACCAGTACAATACAACCCTAGTTAATTTCTCTCTGTGTGACATTCGTCCAGTTCATATGCCTAACAGGAACTACACACTAACACAAATGTTAGTGGCGATGCCTAACACAAATGCATATGAATTTTGATTCTCCAAAAACTTTCAAATCACAAACTCTTTAAAAATTAAAAAACTGTAAGCTATATCCTTTTTAATGTATACTGAGTCTTTTTGATGAACTTAATCCATTTATGCCCAAATTTTTTTAAACTATTTTTTTCAATTTTTATCTGCTTAAAACTTTTACTTGGAATGGTTTACATACATTTTAGGCTTAAAATAGTTCGCCGTTGCCATATTTATTAAGTTATTTAACGTCCTGTTTATGGGATATTTTGCAGATATGTGAGCAAAATACGATCATACTTGACTTTACTCTTGCAAAGTTACATTACAGAAGGCATCTGTGATCAATTTTAAGCAAATCATTTAAAAATAATTTAATATGTTCGCCAAAAAAACTTACTTTCTGTGGCTACCCATGCTGGATCGTTGCTTGACTGATTTGTCTGAAAATAGCTGTCGATAAATAAACTCTGATGTCCAAATAGTGGCTCTAACTGGTTTTCTCAAGAAGAAGGGCTCTTTAACTTGCGAAAAAACAGCTTTAGTAAGATGATATACCCATTACAGGTTTGTGTATGCAATAACTAACAAGCGTCCCGTTTTTAGGCTACTGTGCATAAATGGGTTAATAAGAGGGAAATAAAGTTTAACACTTTTTAACCATATTAGATTTTAACTATGCTGTCCTGCTATATGCAATGACAGAAAAAAAATTTTGTGCGCGGAGAGTGACATTATACTTGCACAGAGCCCGGTATAACAGGACACACAAATATATTTTGTTTTGTATATTTTAATTAAATTATGCAAAACAGAAATAGTTTTTAAAACCTCTGATATAAAACAGAATTTTACTCAAAGAGAGTGACAGCAAAAATATCACATACTTCGGTTTTGAACTTCAAAACCAAAAAGACCACCAGGTAAACATGAACTACAAACTATAATAGTGAGTTATAAAATATATAACTCACTATTTTATTAATCTAATAAAATAGTGAGAATAAATAGAACCGTTATGCTATACTAAAGAGAATAGTTTACATAATATCCCACTTTTTATAAGCTGTCAATGTAACGAATAAAAGTATATGTCTCACACAAATATTGACAATTAATGAATAACATACGATTATTTCGGGGAAAAACTAGTAGTTTGAAAAAAAAATAAATAAATAAACAAATTGCTTTATATATATATATATTTATTAATTTACTTATTTTATTTGAAAAACCTTTTATTAAGGAGCAGAACTCTGCACATTTTAAAGCCTAATATTTGTTACCAGAGGAAAATAATTTATTTCATTTTGCATGATATTTTCATTGCTGCGAAGACTTCCCTTTGAAGGAAACTTTGTACTAATATTTTAAAGACATGACCTCAACTTAAAAAAAAAAAAGTGTCGTGGAAAGAAAAATTGTTCAAAGTGAACGTCCTTAACACTACAGAGAAAATAAATTTATGTAAGCGCTTTGTAATTTATTAGTTTACTAACAGGTTAAAGATAAGATATGTACACTGCAAAAAATAAGCTGTTGCTTTTACAGTGTATTACTGGCAGCAGATGCTCCAGTTTAAAACTGTAAAATGCTCAGTAATAAACAGTGAAACTAGCAATATTAGTTTATTGCTGTAAAATTAGCAATTTCACAATCTCCTACTGTAAAATTAGCAATTTTACAGTTCATTACTGTAAAATTAGCTGTTTTATACTGTAAAAACAACGTCTATTTTTTATTACAGTGTAGCTATTTAAAAGACGTAGTGTATCGTTCATTTCAGAAACAAGTCAAACGCTAAGTTTTCTAATTTTGAGGGGGAAAACATCAAATAAAATGCGCAATAAGGTAAAACGATATTTTTACCGAAAGAAACGTTCCTAATGTATTTAACGTTCAGTAAAATATATTTTTATCCCGATTAGAAAAAATCAATAAGATATAAAAATGTTTTTTCATTTTTTTTTTACTTCGCACTTGACTGACTCTTGAAATAATAATAAAAAAAAAAATAATCAAGTGACACTTTCAGCAACAGCAGCTTTTTTTTCCCTCCTTAACTCCAGAGTACGTTTACTGACATTTAGCCATTTAGCAAACAAAAATATCAGTGTTTCGCTACTCACTAAATCGAGGTTAACTGCACAGTAGAATATGGATGAACTGAGCAGTTTATAGCTGAATTTTCAGTGAATTTACCTGTACGGAATAAAAAGCACAAAGAAATCTTCAGCTGTTCTATTGTTCTGCAGTACCAATCATAAAAACTGTCATTTGTACTATGCAGATTTCAAGAACTCATAGAAGATATATTTCCATCTAGAGGCACTAAGGGAAAAGTAGTTCTCGGAAAAAAGAATAATAAACTGAGAGGGAAAATATGTAAAAGCTTTTTGGTGAACAATGGCTGACTTTTTTCTTTTGTTAACCCTCAATTGTAGGCTTCTTTTCTTTTTTTTCTTCGAAATTTTTTATCTAGGTAAAAAAATTAAGAACACTTCAGTGATATCATCATTTTTTCTCAAAATATTCTACGGCTAACAGTTGAATAAAATTAATTAACTAAAATACTTCCAAAAGAGCAATAAAATGAGAAGGGAAACATGTAAAAGCTTTCTTGCAACAAGGCTGTTAACTGGAGTTAACTGCTATGCTACGTACCAAAATGCTTATCCCAATTTCAATATTTTATTGGTTATCATCTGTTCTTAAAATATCAAGGTAGTAAATGCCCTAAAAATCTTTAATATGTGCATTGGGCGAGAGTCCATAAATCATACTTGTGGAGTACTTTTATTTTAATATGTTAAGAAAATATTTCTTAGCATTTTTGAATCTTTTGTAAAGGTTCTTGCAAATCGGAAAACAATGAAAGATTTAGTAAAATCTCACGGAACTATTTTTAAATATGTTAGTTTTTTTGTTTATTTATTTATTTAAATAAAAATCACTTTTAAAAATATAATTATGTTTCTAAACAAATGTTTTTTTTTTTTCAGAAGGGGGAGGGGGCTCCATAAGCGCTTGGATAAAGGTTTAAATGAAAATCCATTTCTTGCAGAGCATTTTAATGAAAATTATCACTCCAACATTATAAGTTATTGCATGAATTTCACACTCTATTTTGCTGTACGAAGGTTCTCACTAAAAAAAGGTAAAGTAAACAGTTGATGCCAAGCGTTTGTGGCACTTAAAAATTATACAACACGAAAAAAGGTAACTGCAATAAAGCCTATATGTTAATCCTGTGGTATTCTTTCCTTTTTTTTTAGAATGTCAACAATAAATTTTAAGAAAATAGAGAGGAAGAAGCAAAAAACAATAATTTTTTTAATCAATACTTCAACAACCACTATCTGGACATTGTTTTGATTGAATGCAGACTAGAGAGTTAGAATGCTTACAATAGACATAAGTTAACTTTAAGTCTGAAATGTTGAGAATTATTGCAGTATGTGTGAAGACATGTTTTAAACTACAACTGCGTTTTAGTAAAAAAAGCAGTTAATGTTTAAATATTTGGACACTTTTGATCAAGTTTAATGATTATGATCGTTAGACTACGTAATTATCATAATCAGCTTACTTACGTAAAGAAAACTATTTACTATGCATATAAATCTACAGAGTAAGGGGTATGTGCAAATGCAATTCTAATCGTTTTTGACAGCTATAACAAAAATTTTCTATCAGAAGTGTTGTATTTATTATCTAATTCATCTTATCTGCCTATTAACGAAAAATTTATTCAAAATTACTCATTCAAGGAAAGTATTTAAAACGTGCCTTAATAAATTCATGAACAAAAAATAAATAAATAAATTCTTATTTTTTATGAACTGTAAATATGTTTTCAAATTAATTTGTTTATAAATATGCTTTGTAAGCTACCATGAAAATGTTATTTCACAATAAAGCTTGGTTAAAGCATTTCATAAAACTTTTTTATAAATTCAAAATTTATTTATAAATCACAACACTCTAAATAACAAAGAAGCACAAAATCAGAAATTAACTCGCCGCCAAATCTCGTTAAAAATCCCCTCAAAACTAATTAAGAGCATGAATAAATAAACAAAACCCTCTGCGCATGCAAATATCTGATTTATTATTCCGCCACACAACATGAACAATCTAAGTACATCTTAATCTCTAGTCAACATCTTGTCAGCTTCCAAGCCTCATCTATTTTATTTTATTTTTTTAACGATATGTCAAGTGGCAACAGGACAGCATCTACAAGGGCGGGCGACAAGCAGAGCGAGGCCTCTCTAGTAGGCTAAAGCAGCTATCAATCAAGAGGAGTGGGGGAAGTGACTATGATGAATAGGTTTACGATGATTGGTTACAGGTTCGAAGGGTTCACTGACGTAAGAAGAAGTCTTTGTCAAGCAAGAGAGATCGATTGATTTGTTACTTTTCAGTATTTGATTTGTGCGCCTGATTATGTGATTAGGAGAAGGAGAATCGAGAGATGCTCCGAGTTTTTCAATTACTTCTTCGGTCTATTATTTGAATGCGAATTATTAAAAGTTATCGTTAAATTGTAAACGATTGTTTTTAAAAAAAAATGTGTTGAGAAAAAGAACGAACGAAGATGAATTTGATTTTAAAAAAAAAATACATAAATTAATATTATCCTGAAATAATCACTTTAAAACAATTAAATTGCACTCGACAAAAAAAAAAAATCATAAAATAAAATAAAAAAGAAAAGAAAAAATTCTAATGCACTGACTATTTAAATGTGCGATAGATAAAATTAATTTTATGCTTTCCAGAGCAATAAATTATACTTGATTTTAAACACTCATGGTTTAAAAAAACTCATTATAATTTCTTTCACTTTCAATCCCCTATGTTGTTCTGAAATAACGATGTTCAAATATATTTTATATTTAGTAACATTTCCAAGATGTAATTTTAGATACATACTCCATATAGTATTTCTCTCTCTTTTCACTTAATAATACAGCAAAATCATAAACGTTTAAATTACGCCACAAAAAGCTATTTATAAATTACGTTTTTAAAGAAATTACGTAATATTTCAAACATTGTACACTAGTTTTAACAAAAACATATTCTTATACTGCTTTTCAACATATGAAAAGAAGTTGTTTTAAGATAATAATATAGAGCTATAACATTTTTTAAGGGCGAGGATTAAACCACCTACCGTTATGATCTTCAATTTACAGCAGTCGTAAAGTTATGGCTCCTGTGATGCAGTCGTCAAAGCTCCATAAAATCGATACAACGCATTGTGAAGATGTACATAACCTATACAGAGATGACTTTCGCCGTTTAAAATATGTATCTTTTTTAATTAAATAACGAATCGAATGTTTCCATTCGAAAAATCTTCGACCCAAGCATCGTCCGCTAATCGATGGACCGGGATAGAAAAATAAAATACCACCACTCAAAATGCGAAATATTAAATCGTTCCGAGAGAACCGCCATCATTTTCGCCGAGGAAGCCGCTAGCTGCCGCCATTTTTGTTGTGGTTCTCTCGAGCGAGAAATATGGCGGGAAAATCCGCTAGAACGGTTTTCCTCTGCGTGGAACGAAAAAAATGGCATTCGCGAGTAAAAACCGAGGAGGAAAACGACCAAAAACGAAGCAAGTTGAAAGGTCAGAACTCACCCAAAATGTCAGGAACTCATCTCTCGGACGATATCTGCCGAGGAGGATTAAACAAGGGCATTGGCTGTGCTGGTTTTCCAAGCGTTCTGTCTGCTGCTTCTGTAGCAAAGCGTTGCTTCCGAAACGGAGGTTTCTGCGCAGGCTAGCCAGCGAGCTAGCGGGCGCCTGTGTACGAATTCAATCTATATTCATAATAAACGCCAACTACGGAAAAGCATTTTTCGTTCTCTCCCCCCAGACTCACTATCTATTTCTTTCTGTCTCTCTGTCTGCATTTCCCCCACACTTTCCCTTTTCTGTGGCGCTATAATGGCGCTCGCTTAATTATCATAATATGCTGATGAGCTTCCCCTTTCCCTGGGAAAAGGAAAAGACTTTCGCAGGGAGGATTCTTTTAAAACTGGGGACTTTTCGCTTGCCTAATGAAGAGCCTTTTCTTTTCTAAAGGGCATGAAGATTTTTATCTTAATTTCGAACTGATAATCGAGGAAAGAGCGCAGGAAATGGGAAAAGTTTTAGAATAAAATAAAAGTGGCCGAGACCGAAGAATATTAAAGGAAAATATTTGCTTTTCTCGCGAAGAAAACTGCAATTTATTACGCATTTGCTCCTATGTTTGTTGATAAGGTAAAGAACGTAAAATTTCTTAGGAGTGAAAGTTTTGACTTCGGAATTTTTAAATCACAAGTTTATTAATATTAATTATGATTATTCCACGACTAACTTTAATTATTAATTTACTTCCACAAAATTATTGTTCTTTCAGATTCTCATTTAATTTTTCGAAGCTTGATTAAAGAATGTGCTCATTATTTTTGAGTTACTAATTTCTTTTATTAAAAAGATGATACAAATGAAATTAATGATTTCATAATTAGAGCAATATTGAAGTTTATCCTGTTCTATAATTTAGCGCAGTCATACCTGATGGTTTTGCGTAGACCTGTCATTTGAGCAATCAGGGGTAGGGTTGCTTAATTCTCCCCCCTTCCTGGATTTTAAAAATACAATGTGATTATGAATTTTTCCGTGGATTTTTATGTTTTTTTTTTCTTATTTCTTTTCATTATTATTATTATTATTATTAGTTTTTTGTATTTAAGTCACATTAATAATAATAATAATAATAATAAAGACAACATTAGTAGCAATAAGAATAATAATAATAACAATAATAAATAATAATAATGAAACGAGAAATTACAAATAATAATAATAATAAGGATTGTAAATGGTATAATTCATAAAATTTTTATCTAGAATGAAACACTCGCTCCTGAGAAAGAATCTTAGTGATTACGAAAGTTATAAAATAAATGCTCAAGTATTTGGTTTTTCTTACTAATTCTTACTTAAAGTACTTTAAATGTAAAAATAAGAATAATATATTGTAAATAAACATTACATTACAATATTATTTTTTATTTTTAGCAGCAAATTTGCTTCTTCAAAAAAGGGAGGGGGAGATTTTCACTTTTTTTACGGGGCAAAGGGGAAAATAAAATATTTTCCAAAAAAAAAAAAGTTTCCTATTTAATTATTTTTGATAAAAGGAATGAGTAAATAAGGAATGGAAGAACAAATAAATAAATAGTGAAGCAATAACCGAGTAAATAAATTTAACAAAAAAATATGCGAGGAAACGTAAATGATTGAATAAAATATTAAATTAATTAGAAAATAAGTAAATGAATACAAGGAATTATAAAATGAAGTAATATAAATGAAATAATTACAAAATGAATTGTTAAATGATTTAATATAAGATTGAACAAGTAAGCGAAATGGAAAATTTCTCTTCGCCGCAGCTGCTTTGCCCCGCGTGAACTTGTCTAATTGTATACAAAGCATTCAAAATAAAAATTAAGTTATTATTATGAACATTGTATCGAATATTATTAGGTTCTCAATTAATATTTTAAATGCTAACACCAAGAGCTACCATTTTAATATAACAAGAATAATTTTTGACTTGCAACAAAATACTACAATATGAGTACATATATTTTTTAAATTGCTTGTTTTGTCATATGCTTCGATCTTCAGTTATAACTTTTTCCTGATTTAAATATAGGGTAATTTGGGGGAATACGCCGTATTGAGGAAAATGCCGTACCATGTGTTTCCCCCACAAGAATCAACAAAAACAGCTAGTCAGTCAGTTGAAAGGAGCCCAGGTAGCACAAAAAACGTTTAAACGTTTTATAAACGTTTTTAATCGGTTGTTACAACGTAAATAACCATTTCACAACGTTTAAAAAACGAAGTGTGCTACTTGGGAAGGAGTATGCATATTGAGAGTGTACTTAAATTGTTTTTGATTTACCGCAGGTTTAAGGGGTGTTTTTATAGTGTTTTGTCATTTTTTTCGCTTTGATGATTACCGTAATTATTCTATTAAAAAAACAATACCGTAAAATGGGGTGTATAGGAACAGCGGGGTCAATCGGAACAAAACTTCCCGACCGTACAAAGAAATTCTTCATAAATATACTATTGAGTATTTTTCGCCATGAATTTTTTTTTAGAAAGGTAAGATCATAGGAAGTAGGAAAAAATTACTTTTGTCAATCTGGCAACGCTACTGGCTTCTAAAGAGGGCTGCACGTTGAATGCTAGAAAACATCACATTTTCATAGACTGCAAAACTTCATATGCAAGAACAAACCTTCTTATATTTAAAAACTATGAGTGGTATGTTTCAATTATACATGTATCTGAACAACAGAATACCACATTAGAATTTACATTTTTTATAAATTGTGTCATAAAAGTGAAGAATTCTGAAAAATGCCATAGGAAAAAAATTTGCGGGGTGAATCGGAACACTTAGTTCTGTTGTTCCAATTCAAACTTATTTGAAGGAAACTGTTTGAAAACTCAAGATTCTAACCCTAATTCTTCTAATCAAGACAAGGACAAGGATTTATTACTGTTTATCCCTTCTCGTGAGCAACTAGATCTTAGAATAACAAAAGCTGCAGATTTCAAAAGATTTTTTCTCCAGGAGACTTCTTTTTACTTAAAAAAAAGGGGGAAAGTCACATAGACTTTATGTAGTAAACGTCCAGCACACAGACAGTGATGAATAAGCGAAAAAATCTTTCAGGACAATCCCCGAAACCCAGAAATTTCAAAGAACTAAAGAAAAGGTAGAGTTCATCCCAGGAGATGTTATGAAAAAACTTAAGCCAGGTCACAATTGCTAGTTTTAAGGACAAGTACATATTTGTGGACGACATGAGTGACTTCCATTCATGTTAAATCTTTGTATTTCAATTCAAAAGTATTTCTTAAAATTACTTTTCATTTTTCATAAGTTCAAAATTATTTTGAATTTTCACAAATTATAAACGTTTACTGGTACTGAAATTATACATTTATTTGACAGTAATTATCTGTTCTTATTCTCCCCCATCAATATTACTCATGTTTGTGAGACCTATTACAGATTAAATTGAAAAAAATAAAAATTTTAACAAGTGTTCCGATTGACCCCTATCAGCGGGGTGATTCGGAACACCCATAATTTGCTATATATTTTAATAGTAATTGTTCAAAATCTTTTGTCTTTGCTTGGAATATCAAAAGTAAAGCAAGACCGAAGTTTTTATCCAAAAAATAAAATTAAAAAAAAATCTTTTAACTGCTTTTTTTACAATCAAAGCTGAAAAGTGTTCCGATTAACCCCATTTTACGGTACACAATAAATTGTTTAAAATACAATTTATCATCGATCTTGCAATTTTTTATGCAAACTCTCCAATCCTCACGCCATGCATTTTTCTTTCTTCTTTTTTTTTTTTTTTTTTTTTGCTTACCTATATCAAGCTATGAAATGACGTTAATATTTGTTAAACTTTTTAACAAAACATCAAACCAAGCCTTGGTGATTTACTTATTTTCGCATTTCTTATCTATACGTCAGGAAACTACTTATTATTAATTATTTTTATTATAAAAATATTTTTCTATCAGATTAGGTTAAGCTTTTACTCAAATTTTAGTAACAGAAAATAATTTTGAAAATGTTTTGAATCTATTTTGAATCAAACTATGTTTCGTAAACCAAAGCAGTCGGACACAGTTACGAGACTGATACATTTTTTGCAATTTAAATTTAAAGAATAATTCTGTTCCTGGGAGATAAAGGACACAAAAAGTCACTGATGAGTTTTTATTGTCTTTCGCGGCAATTTGTATTTCAAGGGCGGCTTCTGGTTTAGGAAGGGATTAATGTGTAACTCTTGTGCGTAATTAGGGGTGTTTTGGTGATTTTTTCGAAATATAAGTCCCAAAATACAGTTCTAGCCTATATTTGGTCATTTAAGGGAGTGGTCATGACCTTCCTGATCCCCCCCCCCCCCCCCGCTCTGCATCCTAGCCTGTTGTATTACTGGATTGCCATTTATGGGATCATAAAATAAAAATTTGTTTTGAAAACCTTTATGCTTGTGAATGTAGTATAAAAATTTTATAGTAAGATTATACTCAAATATAGGTTTTTAAAAAATGGATATGTACTTTTTTCTTCGCTGTACAGAATTGTTAATTTGCATCTTTAATAGGCGTCAGTTTTAAGAGTCAAAGAAAAGAGAAATAAATATTTTTACTCTCACTGAAGGCCTTACGTTTTGTGAACCAAAGCTTTAGTTTTCCACAATCTGAAGACTCATATATGCTTCATAGTTTATGTTCAAATAGTGATTACTAATATGGTGGGAGTCAGTTTGAAAAGTCAAAGAAAAGAGAGCAATTTAACTCTATCAAAAAACTTTATGTTTTGCAAACCAAATCAGTTTGCCACAGTAAAAAGATTCATGCATATTTCGGAATATACATTCAAACAGCGATTGTTCATTTGCGTTTTTAGTGGGCCTCGAGTTTGAATATACAAAGAGAAGGGAAATATTTTAATTCTCGCAAAGAGATTTCATGTTTTGAAGAACAAAAAAAAAGCAATTGATCGCGACCAAAAGACTCATACATTTTTCGCAATTAATATTCAAGTACTAATTGTTAATTTGTGCCTTGGTAGGAATCAGTTTGGAGAATTCAAAAAAAAAAAAAAAATAGTTTTGCTCCCTCGAAGAGTTTTATGTTCTGTAAAACAAAGCAGCTCACCAGTCTGAGCAGTATGAAGACTCCTGCATGTTCCGCAGTTTACATTCAAATATTCAAGTAGCAACTGTTTATTTGTGTCTCTGGTAGGTGTCAGTTTGGCAGTATCAAAGAAACAGTTTTATTCAATCGGATAGCCTTGTGTTCTGTAAACCAACTCAATGGGGTTCGCTATTTACATTCAAGTTGCGATTGTTAATTTGTGTCTTTCGAAGACGCCAGTTTGGAAGAGTAAAAAAAAAATAGTTTCACTCCTTTGAATAGCCTTATGTTCAGTAAACCAAATCAGTTTACCACTCTTGAGCCTCATACATCTTTCGTCATTAACATTTAAATTGCAATTGTTGATTTGTGTCTTTGTTCTTTGGTAGGCGACAGTTTGGAAAAGTGAAAGAAATACTTTTACTCGATCCAATCCTTATGTTTTGTAATCCAAAGCAGTTTATCAGTCTGAGTCTGAAGGCTCGGACATTTTTCAGAATTAACAGTCAAATAGCAATTCTTAATTTGAATCTTCAGTTTAGGGCCAGTTAGAAAAACCAGAGAAAGTAAATATTTTTGCCCTCAAGACGAGTCTTATGCTTTGTGAATCAAAGCACTTTTTCCCAATGAGATGACTCATACATGTTTCGTAATTTACATCCAAATAGCAATTGTTAATCTGTATCTTTAGTGGGCGTCAGTTTGACGAACCAAAGAGAGGAGAAATATTTCTACTCTCACAAAGAGCCCACACTAATAATGGTGGGCGTATATCCACCCCTGTGCCCTACCCTCCCTAAATATTTGATGTCGGGTCCAGCGCAGAGCCCGGGAATCCTCAAAAGCAAAACACCGAACACATAGGGATGGGCGTTGTTCCAATCAACAGAAATCGAATTCGATGAATAAGTAGAAATAGCCGCTTTCGAACCTTTCGAAGCATCGATCGGGGAATGGCGTGCACGAGTGCTCTCGCCTGTTCTACGTGGTCAGCTAACGGAAAAATTGAATGCGTTATGACGCTCTAACGTTGCTGTTGGCGCTATTTTGGGAAATTGTGGAGGTAGTCGGGGTCCTGTAGGAAATGGCGCACCGGGTGGCCATGGTAACAATGGTGCTTTCGAAAGTTGCGCGTTCTGGAATGGGTAAATGTATGAGTCGGGGGGTTGGGAGAAAGTAATGGCTTTTAGGGGGATGGTAAAAATCTCGTTTTTTTCCCCTTCTACACGAAGTTTTTATTTGATGAAGAGCAGTTTAGATTTTTCTTTGGTTTTTGCTGGGAATCTGTATTGAGTTTTTAACGTTTTTATAATGTCATGTAGCAATTGCTGTGATAAAATATTTGGAGGAGGTAGTTAAAAAATGAAAAACAATTGTGTCTTTGATAACGTCTGGGAATCGTTTGTTTGAGCGTTAGTTTTCTTTTTGAATTTAATTGTCTTAATTGAAATTTTGAATGCAATTGTAAAGACAAATCCCTTTATCTAAGAAATTCATTTTGCCTCCAACGCAAATTATACTCTATATTATTATCGCAACAAGTATCATTCGCATTAAATCTGCCACAACTTTAATGCATCGTATCCTGTTGTTATTTTATATACAAACCCAAAAAGCAAGAAGCTGGAGCTCTAAAATAATTCAAAACTTTTTTTCATTACAAATTTCGCCTAATCGGCAAAATAACTTAAAAGGAATGACTTGAAAAGAATGTCTGTAGAGATGAGCTCCCATGAGCTCCCATGCAGATTAAGCCTTGATGTGTCCAAAAGAAGCGTGTATGCCCTTTTGTCTGGAGCAAATTAGAGAAGAGTTCCCAAATCCAAGAAATAAATTTAGCCTCCAACGCAACTTATACTAAGTATTATTTTCGCAACAAGCACCATTCACATTCAATCCGCCACAACTTTAATGCATAGCATCCTATTGTTATTTTAAATGCAAACCCAAAAATCAAGAAGCTGGAGCTCTAAAGGCTCCTAATTTTTTTTTTCATTCCGAATGTCGTCTAATCTGCAAAAATCCGCATAAACTTAAAAAGAAGCAAGCAGGAGCTGAGCTCCCGTGAGTTCCCATGAAAATTGAGCCGTGATGTGTCCAAAGGAAGTGTGCACGTCCTTTTGCCTACAGAAAATTAGAGACCAGTTCCTTAATCGAAGAAATAAATTCAGCCTCAAAAGCAATTTATTCTATGTATTTTCTCCCACAACAAGCATCAGTCACAGAAAGTATGCCACAAATTTAATGTATCGCATCCTATTATTGTTTTAAATGCAAACCCAAAAAGTACGCAGCTGGAGCTGTAAAGTATTCTTCCTTTTTTAGCCTACTTTCCCGTTAAAAATAAAAGAAAGACGAAAAAAGTATTAAAAGTAGCTTAATGCATCGAAAAAATATCGCCAAGTCCAAAAAATATCGCCAAGTTAAAAAAAATATCGCCAAGTCCAAAAAATATCGCCAAGTTAAAAAAATAAAGAGGTAAAATGAATATCGAAAAATTAAAAATTTGAAAGTAGGGTATTGAGATGGGGAATTTGTGTGTCTGTCGGTCTGTCGGTCGGTCTGTCTGTCTGTCCCCCCCTAATAACTTTTGAATGAACATTCCGATTTGGACAAACTTTTTTTTGTTGGAAAGATCTCGGCGAGTACAGCTCATTCCCATATTTGATTTTTTGATTTGAACAATTTTTGGTTCAACTTTGAGCCGTTCAAATAACCGGTCCCGCGATACTAACTTTTTAATGAACAGTCCGATTAGAACAAACTTTTTTTTGTTGGAAAGAACTTTTCAAGGATACTTCATTCCCGTATTTACATTTCCGATTTGAACAATTTTTCATTCAACATTGAACCGCTCAAACAAGCTGTCACCCCTAATAACTTTTGAGTAAACAGTTCGAAAAAAATGACTGACTGTGCAGACGATTTTTTGTTTATTTATTCATTTGTTTTATTGAATTTATTATTATTATTATTATTATTTTTGGCAGACGATTTTTTTTGTAACAAAAATGTTTCATTCACTAGAGCATTTTATTCTTAATTTATATTTAACAACTGGCAACGGATTAAAAGTGAAATTCGAGACATTTTATCAACGGACGAGTTTTTTTTTTTTCTTTTTTTTTCTTTTTTTTTTCTTTCTTTGATAAAATGTGTTTTGATGTACTTTGTACTTTTAATTTTTTTTTGAAAACAATTGAGGAATTTTTCTACGGAAGAACTGTAACAGTTACATTCTTTAAAAGGTGCGACAAAACTTTATTTATTCATTTATTTACTTTTAACAACAAGCATCAGTCACCGCAAGTATGCCACAAATTTAATGTATCGCATCCTATTGTTGTTTTAAATACAAACCCAAAAAGTAAGCAGCTGGATCTGTAAAGTATTCTTTCTTGTTTTCAATCAAAATTCTGTCTAATCTGTACAAATCCACATAATCTTAAAAAGAAGAACATAGGAGCTGAGCCCCCGTGAGTTCCAAAGCAAATTAAGACTTGATGTGTCCATAAGAAGTGTGCACGTCTTTTCATCTTGAGTCAATTAGAGACAAGTCCTTTAATCCAAGAAATAAATTCTGCCTCCAAAGCAATTTATTCTATGTATTGCTCTCACAACAAATCACATCCAGTATGGCACAAATTTAATCATCGCACCCTATTGTTATTTTACACACCAACACAAAAAGCAAGCAGCTGGAGCTGTAAAGTATTTTTTATTTCAATCAAAATTCTGTCTAATCTGTAAAAATCCACATAATCTTAAAAAGAACATAGGAGCTGAGCAACTGTGAGTTCCCATGCAAGTTAAGACTTGATGTGTCCATAAGAAGTGTGCACGTCTTTTCATCTTGAGTCAATTAGAGACGAGTCCCTTAATCCAAGAAATAAATTCTGCCTCCAAAGCAATTTATTCTATGTATTGCTCTCACAACAAATCACATCCAGTATGGCACAAATTTAATCATCGCACCCTATTGTTATTTTACACACCAACACAAAAAGCAAGCAGCTGGAGCTGTAAAGTATTTTTTTTTTCAATCAAAATTCTGTCTAATCTGTAAAAATCCACATAATCTTAAAAAGAACATAGGAGCTGAGCAACTGTGAGTTCCCATGCAAGTTAAGACTTGATGTGTCCATAAGAAGTGTGCACGTCTTTTCATCTTGAGTCAATTAGAGACGAGTCCCTTAATCCAAGAAATAAATTCTGCCTCCAAAGCAATTTATTCTATGTATTGCTCTCACAACAAGCATCAGTCACAGCAAGTATGCCACAAATTTAATGTATCGCATCCTATTGTTGTTTTAAATGCAAACCCAAAAAGTAAGCAGCTGGAGCTGTAAAGTATTCTTTCTTTTTTTCAATCAAAATTCTGTCTAATCTGTAAAAATCCACATAATCTTAAAAAGAAAAACATAGGAGCTGAGCCCCCTTGAGTTCCAAAGCAAATTAAGACTTGATGTGTCCATAAGAAGTATGCACGTCTTTTCATCTTGAGTCAATTAGAGACGAGTCCCTTAATCCAAGAATAAATTCAGCCTCCAAAGCAATTTATTCTATGTATTGCTCTCACAACAAATCACATCCAGTATGGCACAAATTTAATCATCGCACCCTATTCTTATTTTACACACCAACACAAAAAGCAAGCAGCTGGAGCTGTAAAGTTTTTTTTTTCAATCAAAATTCTGTCTAATCTGTAAAAATCCACATAATCTTAAAAAGAAGAACATAGGAGCTGAGCAACCGTGAGTTCCCATCCAAATTAAGACTTGATGTGTCCATAAGAAGTGTGCACGTCTCTTTATCTAGAGACAATTAGAGACAAGTGCCTTAATCCAAGAAATAAATTCAGCCTCCAGAGCAATTAATTCTATGTATTGCTCTCACAATAAGTATCAGTCACATCAAGTATGACACAAATTTAATGCATCGCATCCTATTGTTATTTCATACACCAACACAAAAAGCAAGCAGCTGGAGCTGTAAAGTGTTCAAATTTTTTTCCATTCCAAATTCTGTCTAATCTAAAAATCCACATAAACTTAAAAAGAAGAACATAAAAGTTGAGCCCCCATGAGTTCCAAAGCAAATTGAAGGGGCAAGTGGATAAAGGTGATATGTGACAGTTTTTGAAACTTACTTTTTACCAAAGATGAAGGTGATAAGTATATCAGTATCATGTCCCCTTAGTCACAGAAATGGTTGGTAACGACCGTTTTACTGGTTGAGAAAAATTCATTAAAAAAATAACACATCATTTTTTTGAAAGCTTTTTCTAGAAATTTAAAAAATTGTCACATATTACCTTTATCCACTTGTCCCTTCAATTAAGACTTTATGTGTCCATAAGAAGTGCGCACGTCTTTTTATCTAGAGTCAATTAGAGACGAGTCCCTTAATCCAAGAAATAAATTCAGCCTCCAGCGCAAATTATACAATGTACTATTCTCGCAACAAGTCTCAATCGCATTAAATATGCTACAAATTTACCGCATCGCATCCTATTGTTATTTTATATACAAACACAAAAAACCAACTGCCGGGATTTGGCGACGTAATAACTTCACTAATACATCAAGACGGCGCATCAATCAAATTCAAAAGAGTGGACAAATTGCCGTCTCTGCACTTGTGATGAATGGGATGCTCTCGGAGAGGGGCAGATAAAATAAATAGGGCAAACGTGTTTTGAGTTCGGGTTGCAAGTTCAAAACTTTATTCCGCTTCATACACTTTTCATGAATCATTTAGGACAAACTATTCCTTTTTTTTTTTTGGTTCTAAGGAATAAAATCAAGTAAAACAGGTTTTCAGTCGTAAGATTTTATTTTCTTAGGATTTATTCCTTTGATGTTTTGGCAATTAATTGTTTGTTTTTTCCTTTGTTCTGAAGGATCACTGTAAGCTCTTACGAATGTATTTATTTATAATAAAATGATAAGGGGTTTCAGTCAAAAAAAACTCAATACTTCAAAATTAAAACACAGTAAAGCCCCTTTAAGCGACCACCAGTTTGTTACGTGAAATTTCAGCCGCTCATACCCGATGGCCACTTTAAAGGATATTTATTACACTAAAAAATGAATTTTTTTTAAAAGTATAATACAGCTAAAGCTGTAAAAATTGCTTTACTTAAAATTAAACTGTTAAAAATTTTACAGCAATAAACTAAAATTGCTGCTTTTAGAGTACTTAACTGTAAAATTGCTGCTTTTAGAGTAGTAAACTGCAAAATTGCAAATTTTACAGTAATAAACAGTAAAATTGCTAATCTAACAGTTTATTACCATGCATTTCACAGTTTTAAACTGGAACCTGACAGTTGTTTTTACAGCATAATACAGTCAAATTTTACGGCAATAATCTGTAAAATTGCAACTTCACAGTAAAATATTGTAAAATTCATTTTTTGTGAACAGGCTTGTAGTTCTGCCCTAGACCCTGCTGGTTCTAGGTATATATAAAGCTTAGAAGTTACATAGGTGTTTCATTTTATAATTAAGAGCAGACAAATTTTAAATATTTGAACTTGAGTACAAACTAGGGCTTAGTTTTACAAAGTACCTGGGTCAGTTTCTGCATTTCCTTTGGTATTTCAATATAATTTTTGAAATACATTTTAATTGCTAACTATATATGAATATAAGTTTTGAAGAGATCTTCTGTAAAACTTAAGTTACAGCTATGTTTCTTACGTCTTATCTTTTAGTCAGCAGGAAACTTGTTACTGCATTTTGAGCTATTGGGATAGAATTCGAACCAGCGAAAAGGCACTAACATCAAGAACGGATACAAGGCCCTTCCCTGGAGGGACACGGAATTGAAATCTTAGAAATTAAAATGCTGCCCATATTTGATGACGTTAGGGAAAGGGGCGTGGTTTAGAGACTTTCCTCTGGTAATTTTTCGAAACTGAAGTTCCAAAAAAGAAAAATTTTGACTACCTTCGATAACGTTAGAAGGTGCTCAAAGCATTCGCCTGGAAGCATTAAGTAGTTGAGGCTTTAAAAACGCACTAAGTTCGGAGACCCCCTGTCTCCCATTCTTTGCTCAAATCTCTACTTTTTTAATCAAAAATCCCCCCTCCCCCACAAGGCGGATGTGAATCAGATATGATGAAGTAAGTAAAAAATTAATCGCCCCATTCTTGAAAAATTTCTAGATCCGAAATTGACAGACAGGGAAATCAGATAATGATTTTTACTGAATAAAAAGTGAAGGAGGCTTAGATATCTATAATAACAAAAAGCTGTACTGAAGACAGACAACAAAAATGTTAAAAAAAATAAGAAAATGCACTTTTATCGATTTATACGAGTGTTTGACTTTGTGGTTTAAGCAGCGTTGTGAAAATGAAATACTGTTGTATAGCAGTATTACATTAAATTATTATGAATGCTGCGTTATATTTGTATATTTATTTATTTAATTTTACTTACTTATTTTTCATATTATATTCCGTACACTAACAGCGTATGCAATACTCAAAAAAGAAAAAAAACTTATACTAGCTTGATATTTACATGAAAAAATCAAAACCTGTATATCTCGAAACCTGTCTTTCTCAATTTTTTTTCCTGGACACTCGACGTTCGAGACAGACACCTTCAACTATACGTCAAAGTCCAACAACCAAGGTTTTTAGTTGAACAAAAGATAAGGTACGACAACAACTTCATTTAACCCCCCCCCAAAAAAAAAAAGTGGGAAAAGGGAAAAAAACCCCCCTTTTTGGGGCCAAAAAAAAAAAAAAAAAAGGGGAAAAAAATTTTTTTTTCCCCCCCCCTTTTTTTTTTTCCCCCCCAATTAACCCCCCAAAAAGGGGGGGGGGGGAAAAAAAAAAAAAAAGAAGGCACCTTCCCGGGGGGGGGAAAAAAACCCCCCTTTTTTTTTTTTGGGGGGGGGGAAAAAACCCCCGGGGGAAAAAAAGGGGTTTTTAAAAAAAAAACCCCCCTTAAAAACCCCCCCTTTTTTTTTTTAAAAAATTTTTAAATTCCCCTTTTTAAAAAAAAATTTTTTAAAAAAAAAAAAAAAAAAAAATTTTTCCCCCCCCCCAAAAAAAATTTTTTTCCCCTTTTTTTTAAAAAAATTTTTTTTTCCCCCCCCCTTTTTTAAAAAAAAAACCCTTTCCCCAAAACCCCCCCAAAAAAAAAAAAAAAAAAATTTTTTTTTAAAAACCCCCCCCCCCAAACCCAAATTAAAAAAATTTTAATTTTTTTCCCCCCCCCCCCAAAAAAAACCCCCCCCCCCCCCCATCCACCCCAAAATTCCCCCCAAACCCCCCCAAAAAAAAAAACCCCCCCAAAACCCCCCAAACCCCCTTTAAAAAACCCCCCCCAAAAAAAAAAATTAAAAAAAATTTTTCCCCCCCAAAAAAACCCCCAAAAAAAACCCCTTTAAACCCTTTTAAAAAACCCCTTTCCCCAAAAAAAAAAAAAATTTAAAAACCCCCCCCCAAAAACCAAACCCCAAAAAAACCCCCCAAAATTTAAAAAAAAAACCCAAAAAAAAAAAAAAACCCAAAAAAAAAAAAAAAACAAAAAATTAAACCCCAAAAAAAAAACCCCCCCCCCCCAAAAAAAAAAAAACCCCCCTTTTTTTTTTTAAAAAAAAAACCCCCAAAAAAAAAAAAAAAAAACCCCCCAAAATTTTTTTTAAAAAAAAACCCCCAAAAAAAAAAAAAACCCCAAAAACCAAAAAAACCCAAAAAAACCCCAAAAAAAAAAAAACCCCCCCCCAAAAAAACCCCCCCCCCCCCCCCCCCAAAAAAAAAAAACCCCCCCCAAAAAAAAAAAAAAAAAAAAAAACCCCAAAAAAAAAAAAAAAAAAAAAATTAAAAAAAAAAAACCCCCCAAAACAACAAAATTTTTCAAAAATAAAAAAATTTTAAAATTTGTTTTTTTTGGAAAATAAAAATTTTAAATGGACAATTCACAATTGAAATTTTTAGGTGGGATTTTTTGGGCCTCCCTGAGTATCAATCTCTTTTCAAAAATCCAAAATTATTTAAATTATACCGAAAAACGAAGATTTTTTGAAATTTTAAAAATAAAAAAAAAAAAAGATCGATTCAGTATTTCACTTTCTGATAGAAGCAACTCTTAAAAAACACTGGATTTCGTTCAAAATTTTTGAATTTAATAAAAAATAAAAACAAATTTCATTTATTTTCTTCTTAAAAAGGCGTATTAAACAACAAAATGCAAAAGATCCGATTCCTGTAGCGGATGCAAAGAGATTGCAGTTTTCAAAGTGATGACATCAAAAGCATAAAAAACGGAATATAAAAGAAATTATTTTGGTAAAAACTTTGTACAAATGCATTTTAAAAGTCTGCGATAAACATATTTTTACATATGTTAACACAATTAATGCAAAGATAAAATAAAACGATCCATTCAGCGTTTAACATTTAAACTCATAAAAGAACAGTTAATTTTGCTTCAAAAAATTTAAAATAATGATCTGAACAAGAAATAAAGCGAATTTTCATTTATTTGCCTTCTAATAAAGAGTAATTAGCTTGAAAAATAAGAAAAATTCGATTTTCATATCGGATGCAAAGAGATCGCATTTTTCAAAATAAAAGCATCAGAAGTATAAAAACGGTAGATAAAATAATTTATTAGAGTCAAATAATTTTAGAATTATATTTCATCAGGTTTATATAATGAATGTCATTAATCATCACCAACAGTCTTTTAAAAGTTAAGGAAATTTTTTTCAAAATTCAGGACTTTTTAAGGGTTTTTTAGCGACCTTAATTTTGCTTGATAAAATTAAGGGTTTCTTAAAGGTTTTTTTAAGGAAGTACGATCCCTGTTATAAAGGGTATATCTTATAATTACGACCAGTTGCTAAATGAATTTGCTTGCCGAAAGTAGCCTTGATCACAAAGGGAAGTTGGCATATGAGAAATTATGAGGATTTCAAAACTTTTTTTTAGCATCATGAGAAGTATTAAATGGATTTATTTTCTAAGAGTGGGCTTAGAGAAAAGTATGAAGTTGAAATGTGATACAGTATCAGAATTTTAAAACGTTTCTTTATATTCAGAAGAAATAAATGAAGTTGCTTTGCTAAGAGTAGGCTTGTGGCACAGTTGAAATGTTATAATACGAAAGTTTCCACTTTTTAGTCAAACTTTTTTTTTCGAAAAAAAGAGGGGACGGGCAGGGGAGCACAAGCAAATAACCGAGGAAGGTAAGGCCGACCATAACCTGCCGAACCAAGGAAAAAGAAAATGAGCAAAAGTTATTTCAAAGTTTTAGTCTATGAAAAAAATGGACATGGAGCTTTTGTATCGTATGGATATTAATAATAATAATAATAATGATGATGATGATAATAACAATAATAATAACAATAGGAACAATAATAATAATAAGTAAATAAAATGGAAACGTAAAAAGGGAATAAGTTCCTAATGAGTTCACATCTCCCCCTAAAACTCTCTAATCCCCCAAACCAACTGAGTAACAGAGAATATTGTAATTTAATTACGAAGGCATTAATTTACGCTGAAGCGTTCTTTGGTCAACCTTATATAATGCAAATTGGCATAAGGCCAAAAAGAATTGAGGGAGAGAAAGGAAATCGAATAAATATAAGGATCAAATGGATTTTGATAATAAAATTTTCCAATTGAAATTTCGGTGGCAAATTAAAATATTAATGAAAAAGTTAAATGGGAATTTTCGAGGTAAAGTTTCTTACGTGATAGTCGTAAGATGGAAATTTGAAGCAAAAGTACGAAAAAAATAAAAAGAAAACAAAACAGAAAGAAAAAAAAAGAAAATGAAAAAAAAAACTTTCATTCGTTCATAACAGCGGAAAACAGAGTACCAAGTTTAAGTCAAATTAATTTTTCTTTCAATGAAAAATATTATTTAAAGTCTTTCACAATCTTCAGCAGTAAGCTCATTCTCCTAAGCCAAGGCTAAGTATGAACTACATGTAGTAGTACATCGCCAGCTCGGTTATACCATTCAAGACTTTAAGTCTCTGGATGGTATAATCGAGCTGTCTGCGTGTTATGTGTGGCTGTGTTATATGTCCTTCACAGTGGATTACCAGTATACACATATGCACAAAAACTCGGTAAAATAAGAAAATCAGTATTATTGAATCAATATTTCTATGTTAGCATTTGTTTGGCGTTTGAAAAAAATATCAATCGACATCAGCCCACGTTATAAATTATAGCATAAACGTTGATTTTTTGATAATCTATACAGGGTGTCCACTCCTATCGTGGACCAATAGCTAATTTCTAAACCGTTAGAGATACGCATATAGTTCATTTAGGAAAAAATCTCCAAATTACGAAAGGAATTTTGTGTCTATTCAATGTTTTTCAAAAAATCAAATTTTGAAAGAGTTACGAAATTTAAATTTTTATACAGCCCCCCAGTCCTATAAATCATATTTAGTAAAACATTCTTGACACTGTAACGTTTAAAACTAAAAAAAAATCACTCTTCTACCACAAAAATTGACCGAGTTATGACGTTTTGAAAAATCAAGATTTTGCATTATTTCATGACGTCATCGAGAGATCACTAAAGGGACCGTATGCGAAATCCTTCAAAATCTTGATTTTTCAAAACGTCATAACTCTGTCAATTTTTATGGTAGAACAGTGATTTTTTTTTAGTTTTAAATGTTACAGTGTCAAGAATGTTTTACTAAATATGATTGATAGGACTGGGGGGCTGTATAAAAATTTAAATTTCGTAACTCTTTCAAAATTTGATTTTTTGAAAAACATTGAATAGACCCAAAATTCCTTTCGTAATTTGGAGATTTTTTCCTAAATGAACTATATGCGTATCTCTAACGGTTTAGAAATTAGCTATTGGTCCACGATAGGAGTGGACACCCTGTATATATAAAAATGAATGTTGGTAAATGTGTATATGTGTATATATGTGTGTGTGTTCCCTAAGATCTCAGAAACTACCCGGGAGATTTGCCTGAAATTTTCACCGTTTGTTCCTTTTGGTACTGGGAAGGTTTAGAGACCAGTTTCAACAAAATCCGATGAGTAGTTATTTTTTTATCTCAATTTTAGACCTGATTCTGTCTCTGTAATTTCAATTTAAAACGCCATTTTCGAAGGCTTTCATCAATCCAATCGAGTATTTAGTGTATCAACTCAACTCTCTTGCAGATAGTTGGAATTGCTTGCTACCGTAAATTTGGCGATCTTTTGAATCGCGCCAAGAGCCCCCAATAATGGAAGTTTTCCCAATAACTATCTCAAGTATAAAAAATAAAAAAGGTATTTGATTAACAGATTCATCTTTTTTTAAAAGCAAATGAGATTCAGTTTCATATTTCGGAACTCTTTTAGATTTGTAGGGGCTTATGTCATGCATTATTTTCCAGACGAACACTATTTTGTTTTTTATACCTATTGCTGTTTTCAATCAAAGTATGTTACTATATTTTCTCGCCAAACATCCAATCAATAGTTCGTTTTCATGTCCACACTATTTGCTATGATATACCGCAATGTTGGAAATTATTTTAACGCCTTACGGAATGGTTTACATTTAGCGCCAAATATAACATTCAAATTGATTTCAGATTGCCAAAAAGTAATTGATCAGTGCATTTTTACAGCGTAATTGTTCATATGTAAATTTTTCTTTATTATTGTTCACCGTTTTTTTTTTTTTTTTTTTCTAATTTAAGGAGCAGTTGACGGTCCACTTTTTTGAATTGATCAGTGCATTTTTACAATGTAACTGTACATCTCTAATTTTTTTTTTTCATTTAAGGGAGCAGTTGACGGTCTACTTTTTTGAATTGATCAGTGCATTTTTACAATGTAATTGTACATCTGTATTTTTTTTTTTTTTTGTTCACCATGCTTTTTTTTTCTGAACTTAAGGGAGCAATTGATGGTCTACTTTTTTGGACTGATCAGTGCATTTTTACAGCGTAATTGTACATATGTACATTTTTCTTTATTATTGTTCACCGTGCTTTTCTTTCTTTTCTTTTCTTTTTTTTTTTAGAAATAAAAGGAGCAATTGATGGTCTACTTTTTTGGATTGATCAGTGCATTTTTACAACGTAATTGTACATACGTAAATATTTCTTTATTGTTGTTCAGCGTGCTTTTTTTTTTTTTTTTTTCGAATTTAGAAGAGCGATTGATGGTCTACCTTTTGGATTGTCAAGCACATTTTTGCAACGTAATTGTAAATGTGTACATTTCTCTTTATTTTTATTCACCGTGCTTTTTTTATAACTTTAAAGTAGCTATTTGTGGTCCAGTCACATTCTATTGTAAACATGTCAATTTCATTTTATTACTATTCACTGCTCTCTCTTTCTCTCTCCTTTTTAATTAATTTAAAAGAGCTATTCATGGTCCAGTCACAATATACATTTTATGTGTCTCTACATTTTATTTTCAAAACGAGGATCTCTTTTTACAATTTGTGGAGAGCTTCTTCGTCTTGATGTGTAAATAAAATTCCTATCTAAAATCAAATTATGTGTAAAGTTTTTCATTGTTCAGTATTTTTTAATTTTTATAAAAATAATTGGTGGCCTATTTGTAGATTGTTCAGTGCGTAATTCCAACATTGCTTGATGAAGAATTTTTTAAATCTTTCATGCCCATTTTCAACAACGCTTTATAGATTTTTACATCCAAAACACCATGTGGAGACGAAATATACATCTAGGCAGAACAACGTCTGCCGGGTTCTACTAGTCTACTTATATTAAAAACTGAGTATCTTTCTAACTATCTTTCTTTCTATCTTTCTAACTATCTTTCTATGTCACGCTTCTTTCTCCTGAACGCCAATGAACTGAAAATCGAACCAGGTACCGATAGATAGGTAATTTTTCAAGCTTCATTAGTTTCAATCTATATAATTATACGATTTTAATTAGCGAAGATATCAATTAATAAGTAGTCAAATTTAAAGCGATTAAGCCTAATGAATGATTAAACTTCCAAGACATTTTTTCTTACCGTTGCCATTTTGAATTAAAACGTTAATTAAATTATTGAACTATTTAAAGCTCCAAGATATTTATTTCTTTCCGTTGCGATTTTAAGGCAGGGATTCAAGTGAAACACGGACGATCGCAACTCACCAATGCAATCGCAAATTCCAAAATTTGGATTCAAGTGAAACGAATTCACTTGAATTCGACTTACAGTAGCG